>JALLBH010000293.1:0-35182 GCA_036940005.1 Skeletonema menzelii | reverse complement strand
GCTGCAGCTTTTTTGATGGAAAAACATAAAGGAGCTGTACTCTATTCGCTAGCTTCGCCCACTAACAAATGATTTTCAAAAACGGTACCCCCTTCACAAAAACGGTACCGAGGTACCGTTTTCAAAATGGTTGGGATATGTTGCTCAATCTGGGGGTATCTGGGGCTCACTTTGCAACTCAAGTTGCAAAAATCCTTCTTCATTGCCGTAGTCGTCATTTTCATCTTGCAAATAACGATATCCACGATCTGAAGGATCATCATGGTCGTCATTACCCGAGTCCGAGTGATCGTCAGAGGCGATATAATAGCACGCAGAAACACCCCCTACGGCCATCTCGTACCCCCACGGCACACTGCGTTAGACG
Organism: Skeletonema menzelii; assembly: GCA_036940005.1. NCBI lineage: Eukaryota > Bacillariophyta > Thalassiosirophyceae > Thalassiosirales > Thalassiosiraceae > Skeletonema > Skeletonema menzelii. Next base: position 34,815 of record JALLBH010000293.1, on the reverse strand, counting down.
AAAGTGCAACTACACCGACACATCATTGTTATTGACCCAGTAGAACGTCGTATTCCGCCGAAACTTTGTTATTAACTTGCATCTATAGCCTCAACCACGCAGAACACCATCACAAGAACATCCACCTGTCACAGTCGGCGCCATGGCATCTTCCAACATACTAATCAGCTTCAAGCAGTAACAGAAGGGCCCGGCCGCGGCCATTTCCCCAAATAATGTTATGGTGCCATAATCATCAACCCTTGGTATTCATCAAGCACCTTCGTGCCTTTGATCCGTTTCAATTCATTTCATGCATTATTTGCCCAGACTTCCAAACACGAAAAATCAGCATTAGTCATAATCTACACTGAAATCTAAACAACTGGAGAGTCATCTTGTTGTATGTTCGTTTGTTGTATGTTTACATGTTGAGACTCTTTCGGGCTCCACATCCCTGTGCAAAGTGTCACGACGAGAGAGAGAGAGAGAGAGTTTGTATGCGTGTGTTATTTCATTGTCTTTACGCCATCCAATAGATGCAGTTGTTTCGCATCCATGAAACAAGAAAGAAAAGATACACATATACTCACCTAACTTTGTTTCGAACTGTAACCGTCTCATCATTTCATTTCTCCGATCAATTAATCTATCTGAATTCTTTAAGATCTTCTCATTTATAAGCAGACACAAGAAAGGAGTCAGCAAGAATAACGCAAGGAAATACCACGGCAGAGCTGCTACTGAACCTTCGGCTAGAACAATTCTCATATATATTGCGAGAAGAGTTAGAGATGATATCAAACTCCCAACCCAAACATGATTTCGTTTCCACGGAGGCTCGGAACGTATTAGTTCCGTGCGAAAAACGAATGACGCCGATGAAACGCATGTGCACAAGATCAGTGATGCCAACATCATAACACTAGCAGATTCTGTTGCGTCTCCTCTATAGTTCCTAAGTGCTTCGCATCTGATTACTGGCAACAAAGGCCTCTGTGTTACTTCCTCAATGCTATTTGATGCTAGAAGACATTTATCGGCAACAAACTGAGGATCAAACTTCCACATAAGCTCCCCCAAAGCGATGAGATATAGAAAATGTGGCACCACTGCCGGAAGAAAAGCTCTCAACAACCCATTGAAATATATTCTCCTGCTTCCTCTCCAAGAGTACCTGACAGATGATTCATTTTTTGAAGGCACTCTTGACATGAATTCGCTGGATCCATCTGTGAACGCAAGAGACAGCCCAATTAATGGCAATATCACTTGATTGAAAAGGAAGGAACCCAAGGGAGGAATAACTGGAACAGAGGTCGCGGCAGTACAAGGACAGAGTACAGCAAATAAGCAATGTGACAGACATCCCGTGAAGAAGAAGCTTACAGATGATATCGCTGCCTCCAATGACGAGCGACCAATTCTAATGATTTCCAAAATGTGGTACATCGCTTGACTGCCAACAATGTTGAGACTCGAAGACCACGTCGAAATGGACGAGACAAAGGCTACTTCATCAGACATCAAAGCATCAAAATCCTTGCCTTCTTTATTTGTCGCCACAAATGATACTTCATCAGATAAAACATCAACTCCAATTGCAATATCAGATCTGAAGAAAACCTTTTGGTTGCCGGGCAGGTGTGAAAGTCCTACCGCAAGCACTGTATCATTGTAATCTTGAAACACATTCACCATCTCGGCTGTTGTCTTCTTTGAAACATCAGTGTATAGGCTAACAAGTAGAGGGACATTGTCTACTTCCTCTAGATGGCGCTTCACATTCTCAACCCCGTGCGGCAACTTGGCGTTAACATCCCAATCAGCGTAATTTGATGTCATTCTGAAGGTGTCATCAGCTCCCTCTTCTAATGGACGAAGGCTGATGCAACAATTCCACGCGACATCTAAACCCATCTGAGAGGCTAGTTCCTTTGTACGTCTCATATTTCTGGGGGAAAAGTAAACAAATCGAACACCTGCATCGTTGCAGCTGTGAATAAAAGGTTCGATTTCCTTCCGCGGCCGTACAGATGATCCTAACAATCCCAGGAAAATTTGATTTTTGACTAGGCCCCAGTAGTCATGAGATGGAATGTGGGGATTACTAGCTGGGGCATTGTCCAGCAAATAAATTCCACCCCCCTTCGCACTGCCGATCTTTTGATCAGCTGTGTATGGCAAAGGCGCGTAGCTCAAGGCTTGAACATCTAAATCCGACAGCGTCCATTCTTTTTGAGTGGCGTTTATAACCTTGCGATCGCCAGCTGTAAGCGGCGATATTGTCGAATTTTCGCCTTGAAAACAGTCAGGACATAGCTTCGTTACAACTCTCGAGTCTCCGCATGACAATATGAGATCCCCTCCCGACCGTTTATCTTTCACAAAAACGACATCTGCATCGGTATAAAGGAGGGACGAATTTCTAAATTCCTCTAGGCCCATTGCATGGGAGTCTAGTTGCATTCTCTCTCTAAGAAGATTGGAAGATATAATATGCAGACGCAAACGTTCAAAGAAGCAGCTTAGATCGCCACGCGGACCCAATTCGTTCGGAGCAGTGTCAAAGCCTATGCATTGCGAAAGGAGGCGTAATTGTTTTCTCTCTCTTTCTACGCAGCATAAATGATCAATGAGCGACGCCTTGGTTTTACTGATGCCATTGTCGCTGGCCCTTGGCGAGATTTTCTGCTTACGCTTCTCTGAAGTAAGCAAGCCCTCGCCGAATGCACTGGCGACCAATCCTATACATTTGAGAGATGGTAGAAATTTCCACCATTGTGGATCTTCAAACTCGATCTTAGATTCTTCTCTCTCTTCATCTCCCTCCCCCTTTTCTTCTTTCACTTTTCCACCAGCAAACTTCTTCTTTTTGTAATTTCGAATGCTTCGAAGTGTTTTTCTGGGCGCATAGAAAGAGTGATTGAAGTTAAAACGAGTTTCATCATTCGAATCATCTGAGTCAGACGAGACATCCCCCGCGGAGTTGGATCGGCGTACTCGAGGCGTCTGGGTGCTGTTTCCATTGTTTTCCGTGCCCTCACTTGCATCGGCATCTTCCTCTTCTTCGTATACAGGACACAGGTCAAGAAGTTTTAGCCCCCCTTGTCCAGACGGGATCAAAAGTTGCTGCGGAGTTGAAAAAGGATCACATGCCAGTTCATCGTCGATAAGTGTAAGGGCAGTCACAACACCTAACTTTTCAAGAAGATACAATGATGCGGGCGGGATGTTCAATAGCGTATCTTCAACGTTCTTAGCAGACAAGTCCTTCCTAATTGGTAATGTTGTAACTATCCTCGAGGAAGATGTCGCAGTGATATATCGAAACAAGAGCCCTGCCGACGGCTTGATTAGCGTTCCTCCCCGGTCCGTCAACTCCCTATTCCACTTTTGATTCGATGCAAGTGGGTGTGCGGTTGCCAAGATTCTCGATGTGCCAATACTTTCCAGCAAGTAGAGATACACTGGACTTGTAATCGGTAAGACACTCAATGCTGCCCATATGGGTAGGAAACACGTGTAGGATTGAAAGAACTCTTGCGCCCCACGAGGTCGTACCAGAAGGAATAGAACAGTGAGAAAAAATGCACTCACCCCGATGACAAAGAATATTATCCGTATTGCTTTCCCCTGGCGAAGGACCGCCGGCGGTCTATTCGTGGCTGTTTGCTCCTTTCTTAGAAATAAATCAATGGGAGTTTCCAACAAGACAACAATTCGGACACCGTTTGCCAACAGTAACAGCTCGTTGGAGTGATACCTGACACTATGTCTCCCTAATGGAAGCATTCCACCACTACTTCTTGCAGTTGCATTCTTTGCAGCTTTCGGAGTTGATGTATCATGAAATACTAGTGTTTCTTTGATCTCTTGTGGCAATGACTGGGCAGTTAGACGCTCTCCCGCTTCAATGATACCATTATCCAAAGAAGACGAAAGGGGAGACAAAGACAGCGGTCGGCATTTCGCAGGAGCTGTATCACCAACTTTCAAAGCAATGAAATCTCCTTCCACCAGGAGCAAAGTTGGTATACGATGCCATTGTCCTTTGCCCGTATTGTTGCAGTCAGAACCAATCCGATACGTAGAATGTACATCCTCTACATTTTTTCTGGGTATGGTACCTACATCATTACCTAACATACTTTCCACAGTGCTGAAATGATTGTTTGTGTCAGAATCAAGTCTGTCTTTTTGGAGATCAGCATCACCGCCACAATAATCTTCATCACAATCATTGCCATTTTGTCGCTTCTTCATCCCATCCAAAAAGGCAGAAACACATCTTCTCCTCTCTATACTCTTATCCGTTTCCCTTGACACTTTTCTTCTCCTCTTGGTAATCCAAGTAGAAAACAGAGAGGAGCCGAGTAGCAATATTGCCGCTGCTTGTTGTCGTTTTGTGAACTTTTCTTGCTGCTGCTGCTGCTCTTGTGGATTTAGTATTACTGGAAAGACGAATGATAGTATTGTAAGCAAAGCAGCCAAAGGTATAGTTACAAGAAGCAGGTCTGGATCTTCGAGTGATCTCCATGAAAAGACGAGTTCTTCATTCTTGTCATCTTGCTCCTCCTCCTCCTCATTAGGGTCGGTGCTTATTGCGGAGCTACTATTCCTTCGCAATTGTTTCCGTTCATCCCTCCACTGTTCTAGTTTACATCGTAAGCGACCTCGGGCGTCTGCCCAAGAGAGAGGTGATTGATTCGATACTTGTTCATTTTCTAGATTATTTCCATAACTTTCGTTTTCAAAGGACAGATGTTGAACCGGCGAATTATTATTCGGAAGAGAAGCATTGCCTTGGGATTGCTGTTGAGTTATCATCGTGTATTCGTATTCAGCTCCACTTAGCGGCTGTGTTGAAGGCTTGCAGTGACAGTATTGTACAGGCTTCGCTTGCTGCTTTTCTCTTGTGCGGGGGCGGGCGGAGTCTTGGCGGATGGAGTCCCAAAAAGTACAGAAGTATTGTACAGTATCTCCGTTCTCCTAAAAAGTCTCTTTTGGCCTGCCTCATACCATACTTACGTAATGAATAATATCTACGCGTTGATTGACGAATAGCTGTTGTCTTATTTCTAGATTGTTGATGCACGTGGTGGAGAAGATAATATGACATTAGTTAGAACGGTTTTGTTTTTTCGGTCGCAGCGTAATGAAAAGGGCCTTCTGTCTAGTTGGAGTAGAAATTTAGTGAATGATATCCTACACTCATGTAACGGCCCGAGGCGACCGACCACTCGCGGGATGACAACATGCTATAAACTCCAGACTACTTGCTCTACATCACATGTGGCTATCTCCTCTTTTCTTCTTCGTAGCAACACGTATGGTGTATCAGCAAGTTGTTACCAATCTGCTTCCCCTTCTGTGCGTGGTTTTTCGGAGGGACCGTCGCCATCACAAGAAGATGATTGGGGTGCCGAGTACAACGCACTAACAGCTAAAAGAAACAAGAGCATAATTATGAATCCTAATGGCCAAGGAAAAAACATCCTTCCAGGTGGGTTCGTTCTTAAAAAGGATCAAAAGAAAGGAGGTTATCGAAAAGTAATTTTGGAACACTCACTTGGATATTTTTGGGCCATCAAGGAGCTCGCCTCTACCAATAAAAAGCCCATCATCAGTAACGACGCCGTTGTTCCTGCGGCGGAGGCAGAGAAATTTCCCTCTTTGGGTGATATGGTCAACTTGAAAGGCGAGGCGGTGTCGATTCCAGAATTCTTTACTCGCAACAATCGTTCGAAAGATGCAAGTGCCAAGTGTACGCTTGTTGCGATATCTTACAAAGATTTCGGTGCACAGCTCCTTCCTTCGTGGATTGATCCCTTTGATATGGCGTTTCGTAAGGGTGTAAATAATGAGGCAGACAGGTATGAAGTTGTGCGCATCATTATCAATGAAGGGACCATGGTGAAACTGCTCAGAACTTTTATCACCTCAGGAACAAAAAAGAATGTACCAGAATCAGACCATGCAAGCACATTACTATACTATGGTGATGCAGAAGAGTTTCGAGACATTTTACGCATGCACAATATTTATAGTGGATATGTATTCCTTGTGGATGGCATTGGAAGAGTTCGATGGGCTGGTAGTGGCGAGGGCACGGAAGAAGAAGTCCATTCAATGATTGGAATTGCGAAAGACCTAACAAAGAGGCTCCACAAACAATTGCCCCATTCTCAGAATCCGCGGATAGGCAAGAGGGTTCAGTGATTGATAAAAGAATTAAAAGCGCATTACTTGTCCGTACTGTCAATCAATGAACTTCTTGCAAACATTTAATTTATTAACACTTGAAATTGAACATGATAAGTAGACATGCATTTTGAACTCTCCCATGACTTTCAGGCACTCAGCCTTTCCAAGGGGCCTATAATATGAATATGCAGTCTAACGCATGCAACCGTTATTGCCCGCAGGCTTGTATGTCTGGTCTGACTGGATTGCAATTAGCAGAAGAAACCATCAACCACTTGCAACGAACCGATTACAAGATTGATGACCTTCTTTTCTCATCCAAATTCAGAATTACCACAATCAAAAACACACGAATTTTCCAAGACAGGAACTTGTGGCCAACTTATCCATCTACAATACAAACAAAATCCCACATCATCTGCTCCGTCTTGTCATTTCTGCCCAACCAAAAACAAATAGCCAGGCAACAATACTCCCAAACACAGCACATAAGGCTACTTCTGGATATATCCTCGCCTCCTCATCAAACGCCAGTATCAATATGATTAAATTGTTTATGGAAGTCAAGCAGAATATGACCCAAGCGGCAATCAATAACCCATCACGACAGCATTGCTTTTTCTCATTCTTCTTGCACTTGACTTTATACTTCATTCCCGCATAAAAAGCCAGCATAAAGGCAATGCAGTAGCAAAGCGTTGCGAAGGCGCCTATACCCAAAGCTACCTGTCGATTCACAACAAAGTAATCCGACACGTAATCACTTTCCATAGAGTGTTCAAAGACGTCGTATACTTTCCCAACGCATACAAAGCCAAGTAAACTTCCTATGAAGACAAAAATTATTGATACGAGCAGTATCGAACTGAATCCTGTGTTGTTGTCATCGTTTTTGTCATCAGTCTCTCCCCCTCCATCGCCACCATTTCCCATTTCCTCGTCACCACCACTCCTGTTTCCAGGCTTGCCGTTTACTAGTATAACGGGCGGCTGTGGCTGCGGATGGAAACCACCGCCACCCATGCCACCCATAAACATCGGCATTGGATGCGGCTGAGGATAAGGCATTGGCATGTACACTGGCTGTGGTTGTGGCGGTGGTGCGTATTGTTGTTGTGGAGCTTGCCGCTCGTTGATATGGTGTACATATACATGTCGGGAACTACGGTCACCGTAGCTAGAAGCGTGATTATTATAATCAGAAGTCCCCGTCACTGTAGGCGGTGATGGTGACATCGCAGCCCACATGGCATGGGGGTTCTATGAGCGTATACTTATTTCTCTTTCGCCCGGAAGTTTCTAGTGTTCAAATTAATTATTTTGTCACTAAAGGAGAACCAGAGCAATGCCAAAGCTACTTTTTAAGGAAGGACACAACTGCATGGCATCATCTGACTACGACACTAGCGAGCATAATATAATATTTTATTATGCGTGTATTATTTCATGGTGCGCAGGTCAAGAAGTTACCAGTTTTTAGAGATAGATGAGCAATCGACATCACCTCTGTCATACGAATATCATCATCATCATAACAACATAAAGCTGCGTGCGTGCTCCGCGTGTGTGTGTGTGTGTTGCGTGTGGTGTGGTCGCCGAATTTATTTTTCTACTGTTTTTCGGGTGTAACGCAAAAACACACATCGCGAAGCGCTAGCGGGCGCAGCCCAGCTCATCTTCAGATTCGTGGAAAAAAATTTGAAATTTTTCGACCAAAAACGCAAAAAAATAACGGTCATCTTTAACATCGCGACGTACGATGGCCAGACGGCTGGATGGACGTCACACCCTTTCAACCTCTTTCAACCTAATTTTTATCTAGGAGTACATAGTTTTACTAATTATCACTGTTCACCATGACTTCAGCTGCTGCTCCATAAGTATGACTGCCCCCGGCAGGCCTACGGCTTATTCTGTTATTAGAGCTTGCTCTCGTCTCGGTCTTGGCACTTTCTCGCGATATAGTAATAGTGTGGATTGATGGACAACCACCACACATGCACATGAGTTGCTCGAACTATCCTTGTGATTGTATATGGGGTTACAGAGAAGAGTGCTATTCCAGTTTACTGGAGAGTAAAGGTTGCATTTGCGATTATCAGTGATGCTACAGCCTTGTAAAGGACCTGATGAGATGTGTTTGTCTCAGTCCCGGATCATGTCATGACTGACAGTCAAAATCTGGCGGGAAGCGGTTTGTTAAAGCCGTTTGGCTCGGGTGGCCTTGCTCGCTCTCAGACATTTATGACCTTGACCTACCTATTAGGTGGGCCCATACCCATGTCACAAATTTGGATTTTGCTTTAAGAAGTTACAATTAAAAACGGTTTTCTATTTATTCAAAAGCTAGGGCTCTTGCAGTAACAATCTCGTTTCCGAAGGAGAGCCCAGATGCTGGAAAAGCAATAATCAGTACTGACATATTGTCAGTAGATCCCTTTTCTAAACATTCTGTTAACAGACCATCACCAACCGTGGCCAAGACATCGGCCTCTGCTGGTTGATCTTCTTTCGCAAGTGTTGCAGTAGCAGCATTGACACCTCTTGTCACAAACAAACCAACTTCATCATTGGTCATGACATCCCATACTCCATCGCATGCTAGAATGAGGAACAAGTCGTCGCTATCTAAACGATCTCTCACTACAATGTCGGGAGTGCAAACCACTGCCTGCCGGGATGACGACAAATCTTCATTAGACTTGTAGTCGAAGTCACCAAAAGCACGGGGAACTCCAAGCATTTCTCTATCAGACTTTTTCACCCTCGAGATCATTTGATACTCGCCGTTTCCATCATCTTCGCTGGGAGGAATTAGGTCTGTGTGAATCTCTAAGCCGGCAGATTCTATGCGGGCGCGTTCGTCTGGAAGATCGGGTTTATGATCCTCGGACATGGGAATTACTTCTATTTGATACATGTCGTTACTGTCTTGCCCTTCATTTTCTTGATTTGCTGCACTCGTTCGTTTCTTGACTAGAATACAGCGGCTGTCGCCAACGTTCGCGACTAGAATTTTACTGTTCGACACCAACGCAACGATAGCTGTAGTTCCACCATCGCGGGGTTTACTCCTATTTTTCTTCAAGTCATCATCAAGATCATAGTATGCTTCCGCAAAGACGGTTTCTACAACATCAGTCGTAGAAGAGATGCAGGAGTTGAGTTCATGGTACGCTGTTTTCCACTTTGGATTTGATTGCAACTTTGGTACCAAATTTGAAGAAATAAACTGAGAAGCAAATCCTCCATCTCCATGACCATCAAAGACACCGAATATCCCCATCCTCGATAATATGGCAGACGATCTAGAAGATTCAGTTTCGTCCATTGATAATGGTTTGGGCGGTACATCCAACGGATACTGACAAAGTATGGCATCTTCCATTTCAATACGTTTTCCTGGCATGTCCGCTGCTCCCCATGCGACGCTATTTGCGACGATGTCTTCGGGAACAGTATTCACAGCTGATGATAGAGCCAAATTGCTATGAAATGGAGTTGCTTTTCTTCCAGCCGTTTTTCGTGGAGTGGGGCTCAAATAGGAAGTAAGACCTGAACCAACGATGACATCAACATCACCACTCTCTCCACCACTATTGCAGATTACATTGTTATTGCAGCGAAAGCCAACCTTCTTTTCACTCCGTGGAGGTGTGAACAATCCACCACTTCGTTCCCTCGGCGGTGTCCTCTCACCAACAATACTTCTATCACCACTCTTGTACAATATTTTTTCCAACTGCGCACGATTTTTCTTCGTCAGGGGAGCAGATGATGTCGCAGCACACCCAAGAGGTGTCCGACCGGATAAATCAATTGGTGCGGTAGGTCCAGAAAATTTAGCCGATAGAAGAGATGATGGTGGTTTGGGAGATCGTGATTTTTGCTTTGGCTTGCTTCGTGTAATTGGTTGTTGTACCGGGGTAGAAGAAGTGATAATTGATGATGTGTCAAGTTTGTCCATGGCGATGGATACATGTCCTTCGACATCTTCTTCGTCACTCTCTTCTTTATTCTTCACCTCTGCCATGGCTTCCAAGTCTTCGTAGGCTCGCGCCAACACCAGTAACACCTCAACATGGCCCAAATCCGCGCAAGTATGCAGGGCCGTACGCCCTTGTAAATCGCGTTCATTTAAATCAATCATTGGACGATCATTAGAGACATCATGATTTGGATCCACTGTGACATATTCCTGTATCAAGTATTCGACAACCTCAACATTTCCAGCATGAACAGCCGCATGCAATAAGGTAAATCCATCCGGCAGAGGTGGCATATTTGCACTTCGAATATTGACAAGTGAAGGATTGTTTTCAAGTACTTTGATGATTTTCTTTAGATTGGCACTTCGCTGTACATCGCCACCACCAGTTGCATTCTTTTTCTTTTGTGGCTTTTTGGGCAAAGCAGAGCATCGTCCAAAGAGCTCATTCCGCTTTTCCCAAACGAATGAGGGCGCGGAAAGTGTATCAGCTGTGCCGAGTGCTGCGGCAAGGACTTGGGCTTGGATGTATTCTGCTTCATCTATTGCTTCATCTTTTGGTTGCTGGTGTGGTGCAGAGCCGGTTGGTATAGAAGAGGCGACTGCAGGTGTGGTTTCTGACGTTGCTACATCATCAACAGGAGTGGTCGGTTGCCAATTTTTTTCTCTTCCACCATGTTGCAGAGCAGTTGCGCCACCGCCACAATCGCTGTCACTGCCAATCTTTAATTTCATCACTTCTAACTCTAACCTCATTTTCTCCATCTCCTCTTCCAGCTCACGCTTTTCTTTCGTGACGTCCTTCAATGCACGTGCGGAATTTTCATAAGAAATCTGAAGCTGTTCCTTCTCTTGGAGAGTTTCTTGGAGTAGCCGCCGTTGCTCATTGCCGTCTATTAGAACGCCATTTTCACCTATTTCATCCACTTGACAAGAAGAGACTTTTGAGCTGATTGGCGTCAATTTATGACAGTGCATACAATGAGTTACATTCAATTGTTGCGGTCGAAACATCTCCGCAGGAGGCACCTTTGTTACCATCTGCTCCTCTTTTGCGTCATTGTTGTCAATTAACGTCGGCTTTTGACGAGGGGCAACAATGCTCCAAATGGGATTCTCCGGATCTTCGTTCATTGCAGCGGGTGTGGTTGTGCTGTTGCCGTCAACAATAACGTTGCCGTTGCCATCGGTTTCGGACGAGGAGGATTTTTTAGCGTCCGTTGGCATGGGCGCCACGACTTTGTCAATGCCCGAAAATTCGAACCAATGTGAGAGAAACATAGTTTCTTATTTAGAGGCAGCGTAACACTGATGATCGTCGTTGGTCGTTGGAGGTTGCTAAAGAGACTTCGACGTACCAATAAGACAACAATCGAAGAAGATAATAAATGATCAGGATGATCTCAACTCTCAACCTAATATTTACAGAGGAATTCGTACAACACAAGCAAAGAGATTTTTGATTTTTGCTGCCCATCTCTGCTATTAGAGTATTGTATCCATGCTACTGCAGTGGCACCACAGCGCAACCTCTGAAGGGCTGAACACTGTGGGATATACATATGTTGTACACAAAGCTTCTAAATATTTGCCGTCCAAAGGTTCCCTGGTGGTCCAGAGAGCATCAAGCTAATGCCACATTGGACTCATCAGGGCTACTACTGGCTACCACGTGATCACTTATCATTTGTTTGATCATCCATGGTCAAGTAATTTTCTAAGTTACGTATATACATCTATGATCAAGCACAGATCAACAACCACTCGGTCTTCTCCAAGTGTAAATCGAAGGTATGTGTGACTGTGTATGATGGGTTTCATGCGGAGTGAGTGTTAAAAAATCATACAGTCACTTTTCCAAGCCACGTGTTTTGCCTTCCTGTTTGGTTCTATTGAGCGCATGAGAAACGCTGTTATTGGAAGCTGTCAGGAGCCATCAGTTTCAAACGTGCCGTCTCCATTTCCATCCATTCAGGTGTTGCTCTGTGGCAAATATCAGTGTCCTTCTCGCATCTTGCGTCATTTCTGCAAAAGCCAGTGCCCCTTCTGTATATTTCTGATTTTTTGTAGGACTCGAATCGGGCGTGCGGTACATTCTTGAATTTTGGCTCTGTCACATGAGTGGACACGTTGTAATAGTTGACGAAGTAACCAAGTACCCAATCCTTCGTGGTATAGGTAACATAGAAAAGGGTGAGAGATGCATATCTATTTACATAGATGAGATTGGGATATACACATTTTGGAGGAAGTTCCGTATATTTCTTACCGAATGCATACAAAAATGAGAGTCTCGGGTCCACTTATTCACATCCCTGTATTTCTCTGTATTGGTGTACTTGTACATGAGTTCAACTAAGTTCATACCATTGGTAAAGTATTTCAATTCCCCGACATTGTCTTGTTCCAATCTACTACAAAAGTCTGCCGATGAATCTTCAGTTAATAACGACTCCTTGTCGTTGATACTGCCGTCATTAATGTATATGTAGTTACCGCCACCCAATCCCGGGCACTGATGCCTCCTAAACAAGCGAACTAAAGCACCCTTACTCAAAATTGATCCAAATCCACCAAACGGAAAGGTAAAGTTGACCATATGAAGTGGAGCTCGCACAAGGCATCCAGCATAAACTTTTTCAATGGAAGAATCAAACGAAGCAAAATTCATTTGAAACTTCTCCATGTTATAATACGTATCGTCGTCAAAAATGAGAAGATAATCGGGCAATTCTTGTCCAGTCCGTTGATAATGCAATTGCACCTTCATTAACCCCGAATAGGGACGAACCTGTGCACAAAGCCACCCTGTTGGATTTTTCTTTTTACCCAGCCAGGGAGTTCTTGCATATTGGCCTGATAAGTATCGAAGAACTGGACTCATTCCATGATGGCGTTTGCGACAAAACTTCGACACTGAATCAACATGTTGAAACGTGATATTCGCATGACAGAATGGATCGGCATCATCTGTTTCTGTAGCGTTGAAAAAGTTGCGTACGGATTTGTGTGTCGCGAAAGTAGTTTGTTGCGCGTGCAGTAAATACTGTTGATTGACGGATGCCACACTTAAAATGTCAACTGTGAACGATGCTGATGATATAACAGCGCCCGTGTGATCATGTGGTGCATCGTTTGATTTGTTAAGATTGCGAATGTAACCATCCAACTCGCTCGATGCTCGGCGATGTAACTCCCAGGTTGCAAAAATGGAGAATATCATAAAGGTCGCAAAGACGCATGCTACCCTCTTGAGACCCATACTTAGTAAGTTCAAATATATACCTAACTTGTGTAAAGGTTGAGCTAGAGAGAGGGCGTGACATTATTATTTGGATCTCTACTTTTATCACGGCAAAAGTTGTGGGCTGTATTGTGGGGTATTGTACGATGGGTTGTGCGTTGCCTGTTGTTTTTGGCGCCACGCGCCACACACCCATCCGCGATCTTGAGGGTGGAGGGACCTGGCTAGATAGAACGTTATTTAGTACCATTGCATGAGTACCATCACATGAGTACAGAGTTGTATGTTTTAGTTTCCATTTTAGCGATAGTTCTTGAATTGGTCAATAACTTCATCCACTGGCTCGTTCTCTAAAAATGACATAACATCACGTACGATGATATCTGCTCCACTCTTTATACGACGATCTACCTTGTAGACATGAGTGTCAAATTCTCCTGTTGCCCGAGAAGATTCATATTCTAACACATCTTCCATTGACTGAAATCTCGTATCAAATTGCAAACAGCTTGCTCTCCAGACAGCCAACTCTAACGTGATGACACGCTCATTAAAATTTTGCATAGCGTCACTGATCATATCCAACTTGTCACGAGTAGTGAAGTTGCGTTCGTGCGTTTCCATGCTCGTCAACATGCTCTTCATTTCTTTCTTCCAAAGATCAAGCCCCTTTCGCTCCATCCTGGTACAAATCATGTGCTTCAAAATTTTTTGCGAAACCTCTAGCTGATCTTTTGTTGTGTGTAATAATGCCAAGTGAATTGGTAATCTGCCTACATTATCTTCTATCATCACTGTCTCGTTATCAACATCAAAGTTCAGGAGCAACCCAATTACGTCGGGAGAAGCTCCATTTCTACATGCAGCATGAAGAGGCAGTTGGCCAAATACACCAGTCTCTAGTAGTGTTTTTCTACTCTCCGCGCTTTCCAATAATAAAGTAATGACACTCGCTGGTGCACCGTACCTTGCCGCTGTATGTAACGGTAACGATCCATTGTCAGCTTTGGTATAAAGTGTTTTCTTCGTAGAGTCGCTATCGACCAATAGCTTCACCACTTCCGTCTGTTTTCTCGAGCAAGCGGTATGCAGAGGCAAATCCCCCCATCTGTCTGCTTCTCTAATCGCCACCTTGTCAACATCAGCATCCAATAACGCTTTCAAGATTGATACAGGAGCATTTTTGTCGCATGCCAAGTGCAACGGTAACCTTTTTGAGTCATCGTATGTCGATAGAACTGCAGTTTCAAAGTCCTCCTGTGAGTATTGCGAGACGAGGAGGACAAATTCTTCTTCTAATGCCAACCGCACTTCATTGATGAGAGCGGTCGCTTCACCGTCAATAATGGTATCATCACGGAAGCGATGGATGAGATAATCCAGTTGACTCCGAAGGCTGGTGGCAGCGCTGCTCATTTTGTTTTGTGATCCACAGGGCCGAGCCCAGAGATATTGTAGTACCTACAAGGCACATCACATGAGTGAAAGAAAAAGGATTTTCGGACGTGAATATTCCATATATAATAATATGTCGGCGGGTTGTTTGGTTGTCACAACCGTCAGTACCCGCGTACATAGTGACATGTCACTCCAAAACAGAGGGCATACAAGGGGGCGATGTGACCCCGATCCCTAATCCTCTAGAAAGCGAAAGAAAAATGCCCCCTTTTTCAAGGCCAGACCCTCGCGATCTAAAAAAATCACCCACTTCAAGTGAGCTTACGTACGTCTCCATGAACTAATTTCACCATAATCGCCTCTCAATTAACCACCATGAAGACCGCTATTGTTGCCTCTCTTGTTGCATCGGCGTAAGTGAATAGTAAATAATTGCAAACATCAGAATGTGAAACTTCATTGCAGCTTTGAACGGAGAATATCGATCGTCTTCTCAAGATTTGAGGCCGATGATATTGAAGGATTTTTCCTATGTCTTTTCAGAACGGGGAGCGTTCGATAAATATGTCGGGAACCCTCTTAGATCATTGATCAGCAGCGGCTGTTACTAAGAAATGATTGTCGTACGAAGTGATGTCCTATTTTCATTATTCGTAGTTTGCTCACATTACGTTTACTCTCCCATTCGTGCAGTGCCGCCTTTGCCCCCGTTCAAACCGGAAGGTCCTCCACCCAGGTCAACGCCTGGATCAACGACCAAGTTGGATCTATCCCCCCTGCAGGATTCTTTGATCCTTTGGGTCTTTCCAAGGGTAAGGATGAAGCCACCATGAAATACTACCGTGAGGCAGAACTCAAGCACGGCCGTGTTGCCATGGCTGCTTGCCTCGGATGGTACCTCAACGCCGGTGGAGTCCACCCCGCGTTTAACAGTGCTCTTTCCAACGATCCTCTTAAGGCTATGGTTGAGCTTCCCGCTGTTGGATGGGTTCAATTCGTTCTTGGATGTGGTGCTATTGAGTGGTTGGCCCAGCAAATTAAAGAGAGACCAGGATACGAACCCGGTGATCTTCTTGGAGCTGCCTACTGGGTTGACAACAGTGATGAAGGTTGGGTGCAATACCAAAACAAGGAGCTCAGCAACGGACGTCTTGCCATGCTTGCCATCACTGGAATGATCTACCAAGATGTCTTCACTGGAGAGTACGGTGACATGATGTACAGGCAACTTGTCCGTTAAGCAGTCTTCACACAACATGAAACCGACAAAACACTTCACATACTAAATACCAAATTTCCGTCCACCCTAAGCAGTGAACTCGCCAGTGGATCAATATTATGGCATTATTAGTCCGAGTTGCGACATTTTTCTCTCAATTTCGTGCTGCCCCTTCCGTTCACTGTGCACATCATAGAAAAAGAGGGCCTCAGGGAATGGAACAGTGCATATCACTGTCCATTTCATCGCAGTCACAAGCTAAATAACCAGCTTAAATTATTAACTATTTTTTGTTGAGGAGAACGAAGACGAGCTCTATTGTCGTTACTCAAGGTTTGAATCCAAACTTGTCGCTGCTTTCTTTGGTTGCAACTATGTCCAGTAATGTGAACAACACAAAGAAGATCGTTGACAAAACTCTCAAGCCAAGTTGCGAATACAAAGTGCGATTCAGTATGTACCCGCAAGCAATAGCTGTCATTCATGGATGCGGACCTTGAGGTGTCGTTTACAGAGAACGTCAGCAGTTGTTCTATTCTATCTCCAAGAAATTTCTACTTGCCATTCCTCTTCTCCAAAAGTTGCTCAATATCAGGAATCATGTCATCAGGATTAGTTTTCGGTCCATATCGCTTCACAGGGTTACCTTCATGATCAACCAAGAATTTGGCAAAGTTCCATCTTTAACAAAAAGAGAACATACACAATAGTTAGCATAGAGAAAGAGTCGCATGTGCATAATTTTGTGAGCTACTGTCGCTTCTTACTTACCGAATGTCTTTTGTACCATCATCGGAAGGCAATTTTTCCTTCAAAAAAGAGTACACCTCCCGTGTCTTCGCACCGTTAACTTGACCTTTTTCAAACCAAGTAAATTTATCCTTTGCTCCAAATTTAGTCTCAACAAAGTTCAATATATCTTCGTGAGTCCCCTTCATTGTAAGAAAACAAAATGTGAGCACGTGAGAGGCAGAAGCATCAAATGTGAAAGAACTAAACAAAACCACTATGCCACGAGAAACGTACAGGCTCTTGAGCACCAAATTGATTGCACGGGAAAGCCAAAATCTTCAACCCCTGCGAATTCATAGCATCGTATATTTTGCTAAACTGGACATAGTTTGCTTTCGTCAAGCCTCATTTCGAAGCAACATTGACTACACAGAGAACATCGCCTTTGAATGTTTCCATCTTCACTTCATTTCCTTGCATATCTTTGTCTATGAGGTCATAGAATGAGTTCTTGTCTGAAATTGAAGAATTGCAAAAGGAAAAGGATAAAGCAACATTAGATGGGAATAAATCTTTCGGTGCGTTGCCACGGAGAGCATCGTGGATAGTTTTATTACTTACCAGTGCCGCCATCACTTCCAAACAAGACCTTTGTGCTGGCGTCTTGTAGCGAGGTTAAAAGAGATGTTAGTGGCATGGTGGCTTTAGCAACAGTGATCTTTGTCCGGTAGGCAACTGTTCGCAGCATCCAGAGTCCTTAGCACTTTCAACTTGGAAGCGAAATGAAGCACTTTCTCAGAGGAAGACGTCTATTATCTCGAGAGAGAGAGAGAGAGAGTTGTGAAGGTATATATGGAGTAGATAAGAGGGAGTTGCGTGGCGTGGCTGGTGGCTGGGCTGGCACGGGTACAATAGATGCGTACTAGAGGTGGAGTATCTACAATATTCATCAATGATGTTGTACTTAGATTGTAGGAGTAGATAAGTATGTTAGCAGCGCAGCGCGCGCAGGATGGCTGTAAGTAGGTAAATACCTAGGTACTTGTGGTACCTAGTTACTTTTAGGTACGATACATAAGTACTAAGTATGTACCTACTTAGAAACATCCTTGTTGATGTTGATGATGACGCGGTAAGTTGCGATGATTTTCTGTATCGTATATATAGGTAAATAATTTACTAATTTAGATAAAATAGCGAGAGATTGTAAAAAATCTACTCGATTTCATTGAATTTCGCGTTTTTGACCGGTCGGTGCTGGAACAGACCTCTCTCTCGATCCGAAACACACGTAAGAGCCACCCCGAATAGCTAATTCCACCGTACCTGGCTCCCGCCAAAATGAAATTATTATCCGCATCAGCTCAGCCAAAATTGTCGGAGGCTTTCGACTGATTTCGGGGGGGATACCCCTAAAGAAATCATGTATGAAAGTGATTGTATGTAGGAATAGTAGAAAAATTGCTAATCAATTGAGGGGGGACTTTCATGCCCACACCTTCAAAGAGACGAGAAAGGGCAGCTAGAGAGCCCGCGCCGCCCCTCCCGCTCATGCACATCAACATCATTTTTTTTAGCAAGATTTCGCAATTTCAGATTTCAGCTCAACAATTATCAGTAGCCTTCTCTTCCTCAAGGTAAAGCAACACCATGGCGCTGACGTCTCCTTTTCTCACCGACGTGCAATACATCGACGTATGTGAGCGCCTCAAGGTCATGAGGCGCCAGGAGTCGACCCACTACAGCACCCCTGACTACCTGGCTGCTGAGTGGCAGGCCCGCTTGGTGGAAGAGGCTGCCGAGGATGACATAGCACGTGAGGTAAATGAGCTGGCCAACCCCAATGAGGGGTCCTCTGGTCAGACTTCCTCCTCTCAAATCAACGAGCTGTGGCGTGAGAAGATATGTGAGTGGTGCTACCAGGTTGTGGACCACTTCGATTTTAACCGTGAGGTGGTCAACGTGGCCATGACTTATTTGGACCGATATCTTGCCACACGCACGGTGAACCGCCGTATTTTCCAGCTGGCCGCCATGACCGCCCTATACCTCGCCATCAAGCTCTTCGAACCGGGCAAACTCCGCATGTCCTCCCTGATTGAGCTCAGTCGCGGCTACTTCCTTGCCGAACACATCGTGGCCATGGAAGACTCCATGTTGCAGGCGCTCTCGTGGCACGTCCATCCGCCCACCCCCTTCGCATTCTGCAGAGATTTGACCAAGTTAATCTCGGCCGATGTCACCCCCCGCCTCCGTCATGATATTAGTGAACTAGCCAGGTTTCTTACTGAGCTCTCTGTGTGTGATTACTACTTCGTTACACGTAAGCCCTCCTCCATCGCCATGGCATCAATAATTAATGCAATGGAATTGATGGGTCCCCACAAGATTGATCCTCAGTACAAGATCCAGTTCCTCCACCACGTCGTTGAGGCTGGATTAGATATTGCCAACGATGATGAGATCATTCAATGTTACGAACGCCTCCGTGAAATGTACATCGCTGGAGGGTACACCCCAACGTCTGATGACGATGACGAGGAAGAAAATAATACTATCCGTGTAGAAACTGGTTCTCCTACTGGTATTGCCGATGGACCAGATAGCATCGCAGTCTCTACTAATCAAGAAGAAGTCATGGAGTGTGCTTAATCACAGCACTCTATACGCCCCTTTCAACCTCCTCCCACCACCTCTCTAGAAAACTGACTATGCAGCCAAAAGTAGACTGTGTAGCCAATCATTGCAGCCGGACAATGTGCACAGGCGCTATCACTTTTCCGGATCTGTTATATAATCACCCTTGTCTTCCCTCAAGGTGAACATCATCTCGACTTATTATTCATACGAGGATTTTTGACAAGGGTTCAGCACTCCTTTCCCCCATGGGGGGGGGGGCACAAGAACGACACTGAAGAGGTTTGGAGCCTCTCGTGCAAGAATATATGTAATAAATCAGCAAGGGTGCTGATTTTTGTAATGCGATGAAACCTACCCGAGAAAACAACAAGCTGAAATTAACTTATCTTTCGGCAGCAAACCACAGAAAACAATCAATAGATAATTATTATTGATCAAATGATGAACTTATTCTGGGGATGTCATGTATTTTTTATTACTTAGTCTCCTTTCCTTGTTCCGATTGAATAGTCGTTCACCTGCGGTTTCTGTGGCATAGGATCGGGAAAAGATTATCTTCATTCTTAGGTGTTACAATACCATCATATAATACTTAAGTATCTCTTCAGCTTAGAGGCATCATCGTTGCTGCGCTGCGCTCTCCACCTCCATCAACTTGGACTTTTATGCGAAGCCTCTCGTGAATCGGAAAAAGGCTACTTTCTTACACAATCTTCAACTCCAGTGAGAACATCGTCAAAATGAGAAAGAAAATAATCAAGTAAAAAAATACTCCCATGTATTCTATCAATTCTTGAACATCTCGTCAGATAACATAGCGAGGGACATGAATTTGTCATTGCATCTTTGCATACACTTTTGTACACTTTCGTTAGTGGGTCTCGCAACGTTGTAAACGCAGCCAAGCAGACAGGCAATGCTTGCGGTAAATCGAGCCCCAAAAGTTTCTACGCACCAATGCATACCATCCGGTGAGATTTTCACTCCAGGACAAGTTTTAGCTTCACTTGATGGGAAGGTTGAACATACTTGCGCATGTGATGGTGGCCACTGTCTCGTTGTTTTGGATGGACGCTGCAAGAAGACATTCGCCAATTGTACCTCCCAACCTTGTTGTGAATAATCTATGTCCCTTGAATAGGTAATGAGATCCATATTCTTCGCGTTTTCCATAAGCACTTGATTCGTGAGATTCCCAAACTCTTGAACGAGCACATACTGTATATCACTCTTTGATTCGGTAACATTTCGTGCTACCTCTCTAATCAAGCGATTGATTTGTGCAACTTTTTTCCAGTCATTCTCACTTTTTACGTTATTGTATAATGGTAGCGTGGGAATAATTATCGTTGTTGCCCCTACTACACGATAGGTTGTTTCGATTGCCTCATTGATCCTAGTTGCATTATTCATGTAATCAAGTTCCAACCAGCCGTGTGGCAGACGTAAGATGGCAACATCAAATGTATTCACCACATTAGCATTGCCTGTCTTGAAACTGGCAAGTTTTTGTTGTTGCCAAAACTCAGTTAAAGTTCTGCTATTTTGGTTGTACTCTGCGTCGCTAGGCATAACCAATTTGGTTGAGTTGTATTCATGATTTAGAAAGGTCAGCGCCTGCCCTTCATTCCAGTGTTGCTTCGTAACCCATGAACAATGCGCTGGCCATTGATTGTTCTCCTTCAACAAGAGATTCGTAACCCTCCAAAATGCACTAACTCCACCACCTCTTATTGGTGAAGATATTGACATGCATACAACATCTGGTGATGTTACTGACATGGTATCTTTTGCACGTACACTATACTCTTGCCCCATATCTAACGCAGCCGAGTCAAATGCTTGTGCGAATTGCGCTGATATAGAATCGCCAATAAACATTATCTTGAGATCAGTATGAATCGATGCAATGAAATTGAAATATTTCTGCAATGTTGACGGTAAGTTTTGCTTTCCTTGTTCGTCTCTGCATAAATACGGAGCAGGCTCAGAAAATCTGGTGTAGTAGGATTCTGCTGCCTCCGCCGCTCTTTTGTGCAGAGATAATGATATTCGATTATCATGAAGCAGTATGCCGGATGTCATCACTGTTTCTGGGGACGGCAATACATTATTACCACGTTCATGAAGGAGAGGCGTCAAGACACAGTTACGGTACCAAAAGGCTACAGTTACAATATAACTTAACGCAACCAAAGAACGGTGGTGGTAAATGTGTCTTGGTGGTGCCGTGATTGATGTTGGCGCTCTGTTCATTGCGCAAATAGAACGCTCAACGGGCTAGGAAGATTCGACACGATATGAATATCGATTATTCTTGAGATTTTTTAGTTCTTGCCTATTGCTATTGCCTAATATGATGTGGTATGTTCATGTGGGTATTGTACGTATCGTACCTACTCACCAAAAAAATGAAAAAGAGGCCCCTCTTGTGATCGAGGCCTCCAGATACTTAAGCTTAAGTGCTCGTGATGAATCAGAAAGAACGTCATGTGAATGTTGCAAAGGCCTCGGATATGTACAGTCCCGCAGAACTGCTCCCACCAAACTCAATCAAATCCCAACGCACACGGGCCTCTCAAATCTCAACCTCTACTTATCTACATAACAATTACCATACTTATTACTCTGTCTCTGAGAAATCTACCATTATTGAGAAGAGGTAAGTACGTTTGCTGGAGCAGGCAAAGGTTCTTACCTTTCTTGTATTAATGATGTTTGTATCCTTTTGCTTGGTTGAGAGGGCCTTGATGGATGCCGGCGGTCCCGAGCGAGGAGATGATGCGTTGAAATGATGAGGGCTCCCCTGTCAAAGACGCCGATTGTCACTGGATGTGCTCCAGCAGATACTCGAACTAACCCCCTTTCCTGACGATGTCAATTCACAGAAACAAAGAAGCAGCAAATGTCGTCCCGTTACGAAGATGTCGTCATTCCCGCAGGGGACCTAGGAGTCACCATTAAAATGGGTGCCAACGGAATGTGCACTGTTGTCGAAAAGACCGTCGAAGATTACCCTCTCAATGTTCTTGATGTCATCGTTTCCTTGAATGGGATCAAATTGGCCGAGGTGCAAGATGGCGAGGAGGCATGGGCGAAATTATTTGATACATTCAATGCGGCACCGATGACACTTGTCGTGTCTCGTGGAGGTGGGTTGGAGGAGACTCCTGCTGCTCCTCCCGCTGCTGCCTCGTCACCATCGAAGGCTCCCGCTTTGCCTCCGATTGATCCTAACCTTACTCCTGATTTTGAGGTGTGCACTACAGTGAAGAAGAGAGACAAGGATAAGGCGCTCTTGTGTAAGGCCGCTGGGTGTGAAAAGTTGCTCCAATCCAGTCATGGTGGGTTTTGTCGTGGCCACTACAAACGCTACCTCATTAGCACCGGCCAGTGCGATTCTTGGGATTGCAAGTGCGGGGAAAAGATATCCTCTGCTTCGATTCGTTGTGGCAAATGTCACCGCTGGAGGTATGGACAAAAGCCTGGGTCTAGGAAGACGTATGTGCCTGAAGATGCCGCCGTGCAGATTTCTGATGTTGTGTTGAGGAATGAACGTGGCAGGCCTCTATGCAAGGTCATTAACTGTGGCAAGACAGAGCAGGCGCACAATGATGGATTTTGTCGCACACATTTCAACCTGTTCGTCATTGATGACAATGAGCATGGCGGTATTGATGGAATGAAGGATCCATGGATGTGCGTTTGTGGTAAGCAATGGCCACAGATGCAGAAACGTTGTGGTAATACCAAGTGCCAAAAGGTAAGTGCTTTCTCGATCGCTTATCTTCCTATTGAACTTATTTTTCCAACATTGTTTATCTTGTCTTTTTTCTTACAGTGGAGAGGTGGGAAGCGTGAGGTGTGGAGTCATACGGCAAAGAAGAGCAAGAAACTGGTCGAAGAAAACGATGGAGAGAGCTGGACTTGTGACCATTGCCAGAACGTTGTCACTGCGAAAAAGACGCGTTGTGGCAAATGCCACCGTTGGAGGGGAGGAAAGCGCCAGGGTGGCTGGAAATTGGGTGCCAACGCAACTTCTACGGAGGATAATATTGATAGGTCCACGGATTGGACTTGTTGCGACCAGCCTCTCCCAGCCTCTCAGACTAGATGCGGCAAATGCAACAAGTGGAGGGGAGGGAAGCGTAGGCCCGCTAAGCCTGGCCCTGAAGGAGGAACCAAGAAACTCAAGGTTGACGGGGAGGATGGTATGATGGAGCCTGTTGCTGTTGTAGGTGTGAATGAGCCACACGTTCCCCTGCTTCCTGATGCTGGAATGCAGGAAGCAGTAAATGAAGTAGTCGTTGATGTTGCAGCTGCAGAAGAAGAACTCATGACGTCTGTGTAAACGAAATGGATCTTCTGCTGGGTTTTGATGTTGATTTCATATTGTGAGCTCACGAATGGGAATAGTTTGGGCTTTATTTTTGTTTAAACATAAAAGAATATTATAGGAAATGATTTGTTATTCACTTCACGTGTGATAGAATAAATTAGAGCATTAGTCCACATCATAATCTTCCTCCTCAACATCTTCTTCTTCGATGTCCCACTCATCCTCTTCTTCCTCGTTGTCTTCCGCATCCAAGTCAGCCTTCATACGAGCGTTTCCCTTGGCCAGACCACTTGGCAACAACACTTGATGGATCATACTGTTCGGAATCGTCACCATCCTTCCACTATTATCCTGATTAATAATCACATCCATAGCATTCCTATCGACAAGCTTGCCTCCCAAAACTCGATTTGATCCCCAAGGATCACGTGTCTCAACATACACATCCAAATCTCTTGCGGCATCAAACTCTTTCTGAGAATCAAGGATGCACGGATTGTCCAACGGAGATGTCAAGACAACATCATGACGGGATAATATCTGCAATTTCTCCTCCACGTGCTCATCTTCCAAAGCGGTAATGATAGCTTGACTCACCACACTCAACGCCTTGGTATCCACAGGATGGGAAAACATGCCATCAGCTGGTTTTTCTTCACGTGGCTCATCCAACCAACGGTTCGTCCACTCCTCTTCCATTTCAATCACTCGTTCCTCCCGACTACGTGGTTCCCTTGGCGGCAAGGGTTCACCGGTGGCCTCATCAATCTCCTCGGGCATGTTGGCCTTGAGAATTTCATATTCCGTCTCTTCATCATATTGCTCAAATTCTAGAATTTCATCTTCTTCCGTAAACAATTCATGATCCGTACCTTCATCTGGATCATCAAATATGTGTCCGGCAACATCCTCCTTGTCTGGATAGGCTACCCGCACCTCTGGTCCTTCGGTATAGGATACAACATCCGCTAACGATTGTTCATTGATGGATACGACACATTTGGCCATGTACCATGTAACATCCTCGACCTTGGCTCCAACAACTGCCACTGCATCAGATATGATTGACTCCGCCTCAAGTCTCCAGAAAGCGGTGAGTGGATCATGGCATCCATCGGTATCGCCACGACGCCATGGTTGATGGGGGATCGGGTGGTTATCGGGATCATATTGTGCTTCTGGCAATTCGTCAAGGTCGACTGTAGGGAATGGATCAGGTTCGACTATTGGTGTTGGTCCGTCGGGATCGACGACGACGCTTGGAGTTACTGGCAGAGCAGATGACCGTAACATACAATGGTGTTGTGGTGAGAAAGCTGTGCTCGTAGAGATCAGCAGGGCGGCTGCTGCTATGGTGGAGGAGGACGTCATGTTGATGATGTTTGTGCTGAAGAAGCTTTGCTTGTGATGGGCCAGAAAAGTCATCGATCATCGAGCGGGAAGAAAATAGAGAACGGATGACAGACAGGACCTGAGACAGCAGGGCTAGTCGGTCGCAGAATGAAGGAATGGGTTCGTGCTCCTCTTTGCTCTTTGGATCCATCATGATACGATTCATACGATTATTTTAGATACTACTCTCTATGCCCGAGGGTCAACAGTGAAAGGTGAACTTAAATCAGGATAATAACTGAAATCTCAGTACATGCCTAAGTATTACTTATCTTCAAAGATGATGGAGAACACACAATGCACATTAGCTACGGGTTTACAAACATTACAAAACGATAGGGATCTCCAAGAAGGTAGGAGGCTCTTCAAAATCTTCTTCTCTCGACTCTGCCATTTCCAACCAAGCCTTGATCTTACTTGTCTCTCGATTATTTTCATCGATTCCATTCGTACGGTACAGCCTCAAACACTCCCGCAAAAAGTTGATGGCCTCATTGAATCTCTTCAGTTTCAGGTACAGGAACCCTAAGCTGCCCAAGACACTTGCTGTATCTAGAGTTGATTCTGTTGTTTTACTTGAACGCAGTACCTCAAGACAGGGCATGAAACAATCTAATGCATCATTGTAATGTTTTTGAAGAAGAATGACCTTTCCAAACCGTTTCAATGCCCGAATGAGTTGAAGTGTTTCAGGATCAAGAAGTTCGTTGCTAGATCCCTTGATATTGTCATTATGTTGGGAAGAAAGAGCAATGTTCCAAGCCAATTGAAGAGATTCCTCGGAAGCATCTCGTGCGAGCTGGTAACGTTTTAGTGTAATATGAGCATCTGCCAAGGATGATAGTGTCACGTACAAGGCATTGTAGTAAGTACCTGCCGTGATTTGGATAAGTGACTTTTTGCTTGTTTTCACAATTGAAATTGGCACGGAGGTTTTGCTTGCCGTATCACTCGATGATGCACTTGAATAATGATTTGAGTCCAGCGTTGCATCTCGAAATAATGATTTCTTGGCAAGACGCAAGAAGAACAATGCACGTTCTCCCGCAACCAAAACCTCGTCCCAGCTTTTCATTGAATGCAAATGCTCTGTAACACACACCCAGATAGACAGCACTTCTGGATGAATACCCCCCAATAAAGAAATGGATGCGGGCTCACCGTACGCTTTCAGAGCCGCCTTGTACGCCAGTAGAGACAGATCAAACTCTTTTTTCTTTCCGTACAAATATCCTATTTTTGTGTATACAAGGCCAATTTCTGTATGCACTTCTCCGAGACTTGACTTCAACGGGTCCAATGCATCCACGTATATTTCAAGTAGGGCGTCGTCTTTGTCAAGCCCCTCCGGTGAGACATTCACCCCATGACGTTCATAGATTGATGCCAACAGTAAGAACGCCTTGCACACTTGAGGATGATTTTTCCCCAATGCATTCTGCAAATTTATGATCGCTTGTCGGATAACCGATACAGCTTCATCGTACTCGCACATTTCATAATAATACTTGCCCATTTGAATCAATGTATTCGCTGCAACCGGATGCGTTAATCCAAGAGTTTCTGTCTCTATTTTCAACGCTTGCTTTAAAGCTATTACAGCTGCAGCCAAAGCCTTTCCCCTTGAAGTTGGATCACTACTGCGCTTCTGCTTGACAACACTTGTGGCCTTGTCGTGCAGAGCCGCACGTTGCTCTTCCGATTCACACGCTTTTTTCATTCTCTTGACGTTGGTTTTAGTCCTATGAACATCAGGATCGTCACTGTTTCCGATTCGCTTGCACGTGTTATAATACACGTCTAATGCGTCGCTATATGAAGCTTGTGCCTTATTGTAACTGCGATTCAACTCATGCACTACCCCCATATTGTTATGAATATTTGCCACCCGGCTTGCTACTTCGAGAAGAGACAGCTCAAACTCGGCTACTTCCTTCCTGCATGATGCCAGGGCAGAGGATTCGACGTATTCTGAAAGATCTGCAAACTTCCGCTCTTGTTCCGCTTCAGCCAAAATTAATTCTTCCTGTTGTCTCTTAATTTCCCGAAGCTGATTCTTCACCGCCATGACATCAGCAAATGAAAGTTTCATAGCAAAACGATAGGCCTGCAAAGCTGAATCATTCTTACCCAGTGAAAGATGGTTACTTGCAATTTCCAACAATGAGTCAATGTTTGTTTCTTCCTCAAAATCTTGCATTTCTTGCGCAGTGCTTGTCTTTCTGGGTGATTCGGCGAGGATGACGTCTGGTTCCCTTGTTGATTGCGACTCTAAATCGACAGAACTAATGGCAGAGGGACTATCATTTTCTGTACTTGATTCATTTTCCTCCATATCAGCCGTGACAATGTCATCATTATCTCTCTGTATATCTAAAAATTCTGCTAACCCTTTTTGTTCCTTTCCTCTCCACTCACCCCGAACACCAGCAAGTCCAAGAGGGGTGGTTGTGCTACCACCACCACCAAGAGAGGAAACATTATCTGCGGCAAAGTTGTCAGTGCTCAAAGTATCGTCGTCTAAGTAATAAGAAGCACCGACATATCGCGAGAATTTTTCATTGTTGTTGAGAAAGTACTTGGCAGCGACTTGTTCCAGAATCAAACGCTGATGCGATTTGCGTTGGACCATATTGTTGTGTCTAATATGTCTGCTGACGCTTGTATTTTGAGGTTTGTTTTGTTTGGGTACCAATGGCTTTTGATTATAAGCTATAGGTGGTTGTGGTTGATTATCAGGCATCGATGGCTCTGATGTTGATGTATCTGCACGTGGCTTTTGATCTTTTCGTAATAACATGCTTGCAAAGTGTTTTTGAGGTTGTGTAGGCAACGGTGTCGCCTTGATTCTTACGTTCGATGCGGGTCCGTGCTGCTGCTCCATTTTGTGCAATAGTGACGACTTTTTCGGAGAGGTTAAGGATCCATTGACAGATGCTTTGTTCTTGTGGACACCTCGCCGTTTTGTACCAGTCCGAGTATCCTGCGGGGTAGGTCTGGCAACTCCGTCATGATTTGCTGTGTTCTCGTTCATCCTAATGCCCAAGGACGATTCTGGTTCGCCTGAACTTCGAATGGCGGATGCCTTATTCTTTGTGCTCAAGCGTGCCGATGCTTGTGCCACAGCCAAAGAGAGCTTGCTTCTTCCCTCGGGGGGGGAAGAACTACTGTGTGCACTTCCGTACACCATTAAGAAGTGATGTACCCGCTACAGTACCCGCTATTGCTCTCAACTCCTCTTTCAATGACGAGCCAGGCAGAGGGTTTCCAGAGCTCAGTTACAGCTCAGTTGGAAGTTAGGTAGGTTGCAGGTTTCGCGTTTCGCCATCTTTCATCTTTTCGCCATCGATCTTGTAAAGAAAAATCCCGTACTCGGCGAGGAGGTAAAAGGGGGGGAGAGAGAGAGTATTTAGGAAGGACTTACCACTTTTACTCTATTATGCACTGTATGTAGCTGTGCTGTGTAATGTGTAAAGAATGTGTAAGTACAGAAAAACGCTGGTCGCTGGTCGCTTCATCAAAGCGAAATCATCTGTCTCATGAGTAGATTAGTCAGTACAGTCCGCCAGATACCCCCAATATCTCGGCCAATGGTTGGAATACCACCATGACCATGGCAAGTTGCAAATACGTTCTAAACCTAAACTAACTAAAAATTATGGAAAGTTACTTTGGTCTTTGAACCAAAAGAATCGGCCTAGTATTGACGTAGTTGTGCTGTGAAGACAAATCCGTACCTTATCCACACCTTCGGAATCTCCTTGTTAAGGCCAGAAGTGAGCAGCAATGCCCTTTTTGCGTAGATTGGAGAACAATTCAAGCGATTCTCCAACTGTACCGTTCATTGAACTGCTCCAACTTCCCGCTAACTCCCCCAAATGCACATGGTGTTCGAAGTAGAATTGATCAATGACCTTACTATAAACTCCATCCTTGTCCTCAAGGAGTTGAAGAGCTAGAGGGACTTCAACGGAAGAAGTGTCGATATCAAGTTTCACCACAACAAAATCATCTTCGTTGAACTTCTCAATGACAGAGTGCAATGGGTTCAACTTGTCCCCTTCCTTTGCTGACACACCAACATTGATCCAATGATACGATGGTATGTACTCCTCAGGAAGTGACGTCTCATAAACGACCTTTGGATCTTTCGCATTTATCTCAAACCCATAGATGTGGTCAAACACAAAACCAAACTTTGCATACTGCCTCAACAGCGTTACAATTGGTTGATTTGTGCCGTGAAAGTCCAAGGCTGCTCCCATGTCTACAAGGACAAGTCTTGAGGTAGGCTTCAGTTTCCTACACATGAACTCAAAGTCATGCACAAGATAAGCTAAAGACATCAGATGTTGTCCATGATTTTCGCAGATTTTGTGCGATCGCATTGGTGGAAGAATAGGCTCGACGTATCCAGAGGAAGTGAGTGATAACTGCTTGCTAGGAAAAATCCCATTGATACCATCGGGGTGGAGACGTAAGCTGTCACAGATTTGTTGTGTCGACTGCTCCACACCTCCCCGTCGTAACATGTCCATTGTGCTTGGGACGGGCTGAAATTTCTTGATAATTTCATTGTAATCATCAAGTTCCTTCCTATAAGCAGATAAAGAATGGAAGACATCGGGATTCGTCTTGTTTGGATCACTCCATATGTGGCAAGTGGCTGGATTATCTGGGTTATTGAAACCGAGCAGATCGGAATTGATCATGAGTACTGCTCAGCACTTCCTGGTTGATACTCTTGATTATGACCCCCCTTCGCCATGCCCAATTTATCTGAATCAGAAGATGGAGATAGTATTTGTGCAAGATATTGTTCAAGATCAAGATTTTCACGAGTAAGTGAGAGAACGCTGATCGTTGTTAATAGGGTGAACCCGAAAAGTCCCCCAAAGCACAAGCACCGACGCATCATCACAGGGGTGCACCCCTGCATCATCATCATCACACCATTTGACCCCCTACCCCTATCCGCAAGGACTCTCATTGTAATTGTCCCTTCGCCGCGGCCAAAACCAAAAATAGCGATTGTTTGTACGGTCACGTGTCACGTGGGGTAGGTCTCCACCATATCTAGATATCGTGCGGGATGCGTGTAGGCCTTGGATAGTTGGCTGGCCTAGCCGATTTGGAGGCAAGCAAGCACGGAAACAATTAGTGAAGGTGGTGGCTCCGACTGATTTCAATCGACGGAGTAGTGGTCATCCATCACGGGGTAGTGTGGATGAAACAAGAGCTCAGGAACTGTTGTCAAAAATTGTCGTCAATGCCTTCTACACCAAAGATTATAACATGGTTCAGCCTCGAAAACAAGGACATGTTGAACATGTAGGTGTTCAGGGTGGATTTCTAGTAGTGCGCCCTTCCATCTTGACCTATCTAAAACTTCGTGACATGGTATACTCTGGTGAGTTTTACAGCGGTCATGACGGCATAACGAGTGGTTGGTTCAAGAGTGGATATGGAGCACATATTTGGGGTTCTATGACAATACAGGGACTACTGGGTCATTATTTTGACCACGTTGATATGGAACATAGCATAGAATTGAATCGATGTCGGTACAACAATATCGCAGATAATGCACGTGTTTCTAGTTTTTCTAAAAATGCAAAGTTCCCACGGGGGACATTGATTGATCAAGCACGGAATTCATCCGATGAACGTTACAATTTTAAGGATTCTAATTGTCGCGATGGAAGAGTGAACTGCGATGATGTTGATTGCCAACGCTTTCCAATTGAAAAGACTCGTTTGGTCCATTACACCTACTGCAAATCACCTACTAAATGCAGAGATTGCAATTTCATGGAGACATATAAAGAAGTGACTTGTTATGCGTTTATCAAGGAATGGTTTCGAGCACGAAGCACATTGGCAGGAGAGGACTTACCACATATGGAAGACGATGCGTTTAATACAAATGTGCAGTTGATGCGGGAGGATGGAACTGTAGATGTGCACCAGGGCAATTGTTATAAGGAGTATACCATGGGATTTTGCCAAGGGAGCGGACGGAATAATTATGTGTCTATGAAGCATAGAAACATGTCGCTGTTGCAAGATGATTATACTATCATTGTGTAATAGTGTAAACAAAGGGCTCTTAATGGAGTATTACAAGATCTGAAGAGATTGGCAAATTTCTACTGTGATATCTGATCATTTTCAATTGTACCATGAAGCGGTGACTTTAGGAGAATATTGGCATGATTTTTTTCTTTTAACAATTCTTTGGCTTGGGAACTCTCACATGTTTATCATTCTTTCTCCTCTCGATAAAATTCTACGAGTAGAGTTATAAGAATGAATTGTGGATACTTACGCACTAAGATTTGCTTGCACTCTTTGACGACATTGCATCGCTGCTTAAGTTCTATGATCAAGTTGTGAGGTCTTTTTTAGTGAGCCGAAGGATTCTCAACGTCACATCTGTGTTTGTATCTCGGAGAATCAGGTCTGGGATTAGGGGCAGCTCATGAAGAATCGTTTCGTGGTTTTACAAATGCACAGAACTTTAGTTTAGATACATCAAAGAGGTAATGATGCTGCAGTCACCATGCTCCACAAGCCACAAGACTTGTGTCGAGACGGCAGCGAAATTAGAGCTGCTCATTAGAAACTTGTCAGATGGAGTGCACTGACTTGCTTGATGGAAAGTTGTCTTTCTGGAACAACGACGGATCTTCCCGAAGACGGGTCGGTCGCAGGCGGGGATAATTCTTGATCCAAATTGAATCTCAAAGCCTTCATTGAGAAGTTGACTGGGAAGTTGAGGAATACTTATCTGCAAACAAAAATGGAGTCAGTGATTTGATTAGAAGACGTAGATACATACTTGAGAGTTAATATGTTCGTAAAGATCATGGAGCGGAGTTTACACCTATATTTCTACGCGTCGTTCTCCATAACTAGCTAATTTGCATTTCTAGCCATTCGTTTATCATGGTCTTGAAGGTCACGTTGAGTCATGCCACCGTTACTAAGAGATACTTTGAAGCGTTTGCGCAACGGACCTTTGCGAGAGTCCCTGTCGTCGTCTGAACCAGAGTTGCTCGATGAACTGTCACATCCTTTAGCTGTGTCACTTAGCACTAAATCAGCAGATGATGCTGATCCTTCTGTATCATTGGGGTTCTTGGATCTTGACCCAGATTCAGATGATACTACAGTGGCACGCTCATACCGCAGCTGCTTCTGATTTTCACTTTCTGACGACGCATTGGTCAGACTTGAAGATGAATGCATCTTGAATTTTCCTTTCTTCCTTTTCTTGGATTCTCTTCGTGCTTTGTGCAATGCATCATCGTGCCCTTTTTTAAGTTGAGCAAGAAGATCGGCAATATTATTGTTGGGCGACTTCGTGTTGTTAGAAGGATTTTGCGGTTGTACTTGAGGTGCAAGATGTTGAGAATACTGACTGCTTGTGCTTTGTACGCTAGCATTACTGTGGCCTCCAGCAGGAATGGTAGGATTGGGCACAGTTTGCGGCATCTGGTACTGCTGTTTGCCACTATTTGCGGCAGCAAAATTGCCAACTTGAGCTTGACTCGCAGCTTGAATGTGTTGCAGTAACGCTGCAATATCCATGCCTGGAGCAGGGTTCTGGGTTGGTGTGGGTGCGGCCGGTTGTGATGATACAGCAGCAAAGAGCTGACTATGGAGGTGATTTATTGTCGAAGGTGAAACTGTTGCCAGAGTCTGCAGTTGCGTTAAGAGCTGCGACACGAGAGACTGGGTTAGTTGCTGACTGTTTAGATTGGGATGTGTTTCTGGTGGTGGGCTGCGATGTGAAAAAGTTTTCATTATGTTAGTTATAAATAAATGAAGTGAGACACCAATGTGAAAGATGTCATGAAAGCACTTACTTTGTAGGCTGCGTCCTATTGATCTGTTGTAACAGTGCCTGCAAATCAAATACGGGAGCTGGAGCTGACGTCACTGTGTTTGCATAAGTGGCACCTGGCGCAGGAGGCGGAGCGGGTGCAGACTGAAGGATAGCTGGATTATTGTGCGATGCAGCACCAAACGGTAATGCTGCTGCAGGATTGGATGCCGCTGCAAGCTGAGCATTGTATGCCAAAAGAGCAAGAGATGCTTGTGTGTTAGGGGCCATAATTTGAGATGGATTGATTGAACCTGCTACAGAGCACACCGATGCCGTTTCAGGAACATAAGAATTTGAATATTGCGGTGGTGTGACGCTGCCTCCAATGGGTATTGGCGCTTTTCTTTCCATGGGAGGCAGCACAGCACCTGGTCCATGTTCTAGGCGTAGTTTGAATCTCTCCTCCAACCGTTCAATTTCAATCCTGGCAGCTTCGATCTCTTGAGGAGTGAACTGCGGCCTTTCACACAAGGTGTGAATCTTCTTGCTCAGACAAGATGCTCCTGCAAACTTCTTTGTGATGCGCATAGGATCACATTGCAGCTTGTCCGCAAGAAAAGTTCGAAGTGTTTTGCCTTCAGGTAATGTGATAAGGCCTGAACTGAAGTGATGGATGACCCTTGTAGTGTATTCTTCTTCCTCTTCCTGACAGTTGATGAAAAAGGAGGTATAAGTATAACTGATGGGGCAAGAAAACAACAAGAAGAAACTATTATTATACTTACCATCCACTTGCCTTTGCGCAACCCATCCTTCTTGGTCTTCGACGCTGCCTTCGCAATACTGCTGTTCAAGTCGCCATCGGCAGAACCCCTGCCTCCTGAGTCGTCGTCCTCTTTTGTTTCTGACGATGTTGAATAGTGATCTCTGTTTTCTGAAGAAGATCGGACCGAATGTTTGGAGGCGTCGTATCGATTACGCAGTTCGTCGTCACTTGCTGTGTCGGCAAGAACTTCAAGTGCGTTTTTGTCCTTGTTAGGAGAGGACATCTTCTCAAGTGTCTTGTGCTTTGCGATGCTGTTGATACTTTGATGTTACTATTTTTTTTCTTCTTCTTGTTATTGTTGTTGCTGGCAATTATTCTCTCTTGGTGTCAAAGAATGTAGTTGTGATGGAGTAGTGGTGTGAGTGTGCTCTTGCCATCTGATGGAATTGAAACATGCAACTGCTCTTCACTTTTTACTCAGCGTTGCACCAGGTTGCACCTCAGCTGTCGAAATCGGAGGCAAAACTGCTCAAGGATTGCTAATATAGCTGTGATGACGTCAAAACTGATTTCACATACGAAGGAACTTGTAACGTTTCTGACGTAATTTGACGTATGCTCAAATCCCCGGGTGACAAATGCCCGACCGAACTTCTGTCAGCTGGTTTGGAGGAAAGAGCAACTAATATAGTCCCATCGACGTCAGCAATCGAAAATACATATGTAGGAACTAGTACTGTTTATGACGCAATTTGCAGATGTTCAAGTTTAGGAAACAGATGCCGACCAATTTCCGAAGTTGGAATTCAATAGTTTGAATGATGTCAGTGCAACCTTGTCCGCTGCGGCGGCAACCCAACTTATACTTGAGACTATACTGATTCCTTCATACCTCTCTGACGCACTAAGTGCAAAACCACGAACTATGTAACTATGGAAAAGAGGGCGGGGAAAAGGCTGCAGCTACTTTTATCATTACTAGCCTCGCTGACGCTCGTGCTAGCCGCTGCGCGGTTTTTTTTGCTGAGGTACGGGCTACGTACGCCTTATTTTACGAGACAGAGGATTGACACCTGGTTG
>JALLBH010000292.1:0-26871 GCA_036940005.1 Skeletonema menzelii | reverse complement strand
AATAAGATATTGAGCTATTATATTATAACTTCATTGCCTGCTTCAATGAACCCACTGGTCTTCCATGGATCAATTGATAATACTGGAATACTTTCTGAAATAGTTATAACTATGTTGTGGCTATTACGAAATGCTATTAGTGACGATGCATACAAAAGTACCTATTTAATATTGTTTCTATTAAACTAGCGCAAATGCTACGACTTCGGATTCGCAGTGTTAAACAAATCAAACTAAAATTCATTCACATATGCGATGTAATAATACAAATACTGGCATGCTATGGCAACTCACCAAAGCAGAATATCAATTGAACCATAATAGATCCCATGCCACCAAGAACTGAAGAAAATCCCCCCCTCCCCAATGCAGCAGATCCTGAGGCTATGTCCATGCAATCAACTCACCATCGAAAATAATTAATTCCTATCCTGCGATGTTGTGCAATCAACCCATCAAGGAGCCACCTGGCATGGAGCCCATCACACTGCGAAGCGAATAGAAACAGCCCCCCCCCCCGACGGAGTGACATGACGATAATTAATTCCTATCCTGCGATGTTGTGCAATCAACCCATCAAGGAGCGACCTGGCATGGAGCCCATCACACTGCGAAGCGAATAGAAACAGACCCCCCCCCGACGGAGTGACATGACGCCAGCGGCCATGTGGGTGTGCAAAAAACAACTGATACTACTGGCACATGATGCGATATTGCCCATTGCCCATGATTCTGTTCATACGGCACCACATGAAATCCGACGGCAAACTCTCTTCTTGTGCAACGAAATTAAGCGGCCCACCCCCAAGTAGTAGCTGCGCTTGATGACCTCCTTGCTGCCCCTTTCCTCCTAATTTGGGTGGATAATCCGAAAGCGACGCCCTGACGCCTGGTGTATCTGTGACGAGCGTAGGTAATAATAGAGGACGGCCAAAATTGGTGAGCTGCGCAAACATCGACACAAGACAAAAATGGCACACTGCGCGGCAACAGACGTGCTGAATCCCTTCCCCTTCGTCGCCCTCTCTTCCTATGGTCAAATAATTAATAATAATAATAACTCGGCAGAACTACGGCACGTGGTGGTGTTGCTGGGCTTTTATGGAGCACCCAAGCAACGAGCAACGGCGGCAGCCGGCGCGGCCTCCTCACCAATGCGATGACCCGAGAAAGAGTCATTCGGGCGAGAAAGTGGGCAGCGTGATCAGGCAAAACCTGGGTCATCTGGGTCAACTGGACCACTTTCCAGGTCAATAATACTTATAACCCCAAAAAGTGTGACAAAAGAGAGAATGTGACACGTTGAAGTCAGATCCAGAAACAGATGGCAACCAAGCAAGCGGCCAACTAAAACAAACACACAAACAACCATGACACCATACTAATGGCTACGATACCCAATATTGCTGCAGAGCATACACCACATCATCCAGCCTGGATTTCAAGTAGATATTATTTCTCTTCACTGTACCACCAGAATAGGTACTCACTTCGCTACAGTAATTAGATTTGTGGTTGATTTATACGTCTTAATCATGCGCTGCGACATTCTTATCACCATCACCGTCGTCATCACGATAGCATCGCGAACCAGCGTGACAGCTGCTCTATCCATCCTACCCGAAAGCGCAATCAATATAATCGATAGAGGCGGCATCGCTGTCATTAAGGATTTCATGAGTCCATCGGAAGTATCCAGACTTCGAGCAGATGCTTCCGCTCTGTATGATGATGGACAGTTCACTGTAGACGCTTTGGCCGGGTACGGAAAGGCGGCAAATGCAAAAGACAAGGCAAGCTTTGATGCAACAAAAGATAGGGCTGTGCTGCCAGCCTACATCCCAAGTCAAAAGAAGGCTGGGCCATTCCTATCAACTACACTGGGTGATGTCGATGCACGACAGAAGCTTACAACTACAATCACAGCACTGAGATCCGATTTGGCAAAGGGCCTTGATCGACCGGGCATTGATGCCTTAGACTACGGTAATGACAATCATGAAATCAGCTTCACGCGATTTGGTCCAGGAGCATTGCTTGCAAGACATATAGATGAACATCACGAGGAATGCAAAGGTCGTGTTGGATGGAGTCGTCCTACACGCAGATCTCTCAGTTGGTTAGTTTACCTTAATGAGGATTGGGATGTAAATAATGATGGTGGTTGTCTCAGAACATATGAACGCAAAACTGAGAGTGCATTCTCAGTTGGGTCTCGAGATGGAGATTTGCAAATAGGGTGGTTGAAACCAACAATAGATGATCCAAGAGAGAGGCCAGTATTCTTGGATGGAAGGAGAGGCAATATATCTGGCAAGTGCGCTCTTTACATTGATAGCAACGACAGGCAGCGCAAAGTCTATTTGACAAAAGAATTCAACTCTGATCCGTACCTGTTCTTAACATCAGACTTCTTCGTTCAAAAATTATTGATCAAGGATAATGATCTTGGTAAGCGCTTTCATTATCTCGAACAACCAAAAAGTGCATTGACTTCGTATCTCGGTCAAGATCCTGGGGAACAGATCAAGGATGTAGCACCTTCCGGCGGTACTCTTGTGGTGTTTGATAGCGTGGCGTTGCCACACGAGGTAATGCCGACAATATCGAGAGAAAGGTGGGCAGCATCTGGGTGGTTCCATGAGAAACAACAACCAGAGCCAACTGGGGGGCAAATATTTTTATAGGGAACGACGAGACTTCGCTTCTCATGTCAATCGAACAAAACTGTAGAAACAGCAAGCAATAACAAGTCACAATACGTTTGATAATGATGCCTTCGTTTAATGCAGAGTTAAATTCATCGTAAGGCAACTTTCACATGCATCAGCACAAAAGCTTAAATCAACATCGCAAATACAACAGAGGTCACCATTATCCCAGTCCCAGACATCCCACATGCGTAGAAAGATAAAAGATCCCCATGATAGAGACCAGCTACCAGAGGCCGATCGAAGGAGGGAAAGCAACCGAATGCAAATACTAATCAAATGAATAGAAGAAAGCTGCCATCTCTTGTACAGTTATCTATCTATCTATCTCTAGAGAGAGAGAGAGAGAGAGAGCAGCTTGTTGGTGGTCAAAAATCCCATCTGATTTAGGTTCCCAATTACGATATCGTGTCGTATTAGCGAAGATCGGCTTTGGCTTTTTGCCAAAAAACCAAAAAAATGCTGCTCGCCAACCCAATAAGACTATCACCTGGGCATTATGTGGTGTAGTAGAACGCAGTAACGTGACGAAGAGGTTTCAAATCGCCCCATAGAACATCAACAGACCATGAGCGTAACCGCCTCCTACTCGAATTCCAAGCATTTCAATGCCTACACAGGCAACCAAGGCAGCGTTGCCAAATCCCTCGCAGCCAAAATCAAGGGAGGAAACACAAAATCAAATTCCATATCCAACAGCAGCGTCACCACCGCCATGACACCTCCCAGAAGCATTCAACCCTTTTCTCTTCCTGTACTCCATCAAAAATTGACGCAGTACACACGAGGATCCGACCGTCGTCAAATGCTGCGTTTATTGAAAAATCCAAAAGAATTTCCGTCGAGTCATGTTATGAAGAATGTGTTTGTGGAGGATATTGCCATGGCGGAACGGGAGGCTGCGTATGAAAGAGGGGCTTTGAATGGGTTGAAGTTTATGAAGGTTAAGGACGGTTGTCCTGGTGGTGAGAAGAGTTGTCTATGCATCTGTATTAAGAGTACACGTACTTCTTAACTAATCATCTTGTTTCATTCTGCAGAACCCAACAAGGAAAACGAACCTATGGACTCTTATTTCCTCCAAACCCTGCGAGAAATCTGTGGCCATTTGTGTGAAATGGACGGAGTCGTTGGATCTACAGACCCCATGGCCTTGTACGGTGGATTACTTCTACGACTGTGTCGTTCCACTTCAGAAAAAGATGCATTGGAAGAGATAACGCCCTGGCTGGCACGGGACGAATTGATTGTTTTACCTTTGAAACGGCGTCATCATACTATTGCTGGTAAGATTGGAGAATCAAAATTAGCACCACCGATTGATGTGGAACTTTTCGTGGAGATGGGGGATGTTCATGCAAAGGTCACCATGACTCATGAATTTGGATTGTTTCGAAAGGCAGATTTGCTGTCAAGAGGTATAAATGAGCATCGCTTGATCGAATGGTCAAAGTTACTTTCGAAACAAAAGCCTTTGTCTTCCAACCAACACAAATTATTGCATGATCCAGCATTTACCAATATGAAGCCGTGGATTTTCCTTGATGTTGATGTTATTGAACGTATCAATTTTGGCAGAGGGACGAATGTCAGGTTCTTGAATGCGAGTGTACCTAATGAAAAGAACTCGGGGTATGTGCGTTAAAACAAGCAAGTAAAGTTGGAATATGTAAAGATAGATGAGTGTTTGTGTGTTTAAGTTTACCCTCCTACATAAAGTTTCCTACTAAAATTCTTGTTACAATGTGTTTTACAGTTTTCGAAAAGTTGCGTTTAAGGTTGCAATCTGTCTATCCCAAAACTTTCTGTCGTTATCATCCATGGCAGAATTTCTCATATTGGTAGCTTGCTTGATCTCTTTGAGGATTTGAGTCCGTGCCTGAGATTGTCGACGACTATCTTCTGCTTGAAGGTACCTTGGAACCATTTTGTTTGGTAGGGAGGAGGAAGACTTTTTGTTGGGATTGATATTATTGTTATAGCTTGGAGGTGGATGGGTTCTGTTTGGGAGTGTGCTATCATTGGAGTCTACTGAATAATGCCCTCTCATATTTTGTGCTTGTGGCCTTGGTGGATTTTCTTGATAGTACTCGCCATGTCCTTGTGAGTGGGAAGGATGATAACCCTGAGGAGAAGACCGATGATGTTTTGACGATGATCTTGTCGGAATGGTCGATGATCCTGTGCAATCATCACGGGATTCTGGAGGAGGAGGAGAATAGTAATGATCATGATGGTACTGGTTTGAACCAGTCGATCTTGCTCTGCTTCCTTCTATTGTCTGTTTTGGATAATGATGATGTGATGACGAATACTGTTGTGGAGACATAAATGGTGGAGGTTGCGGAGACGTATACTGAGGCGGTAAGGTTAAGCTATTCTCGTAATTGCTCTCAGGTGGTCCACCGACGAATGATGGGATGGAAAGTGGCGACGTGTTCTCCTCATAAGTTGCCTCACGATAGCTTTCTCTTGGCGGCGGTGAATACCTTGACACATATTCTTGAGGTATCGGCGGTGAGTAATGCCTCTCATGATGTTCACTTCTGCTCAATCGATCACTATGATGGCCCCTGTTATCATGATACTGTTGTTCTCTTAGAGGTTGTGGGCTTCTGCTTTCCAAAACAGGTGCCCGATCGTACTCATGGTGAGGTCTCGATGAGTGCGAATGTCTATTGTACTCACTGCTGCTCAACCTATCAGGATGGTAATCTACTGCTCTAGAATCACTAGTATGATAGTACTCACGTCGAGGAGGAGTTGCATTACTACTGTTCGATGGAACCCCACGGTTGTAATCGTCATGTCGATGATACTGCTGTCTATGCTGAGGTGGTTGCTGCTCTCTTTCTCCGCTATATTTGTGATCGCTGCAAGGTGCGTAATCCAGATGTGACGGTTGATGATGTGGTGGCTGATATTGATGATGTTGCTGCTGAGGCTGATGATGTCGATATGAACCTGAATGATCATATGATGAAGAAGACTGAGGAGGAGGGTCCCTCTCTTCCCTCTCATTATTCCGCAAAGGTGATGAGTATCCCGTTGCACCGTACGAGTGTGAACGTTGAGAGCCTCTGGATGCTTCGTAATCATGGCCGTGGCTATGATTTGAGTGTGCTGAACTTGATGCCTGTCTCCTACTGTAGACTTGTAAAGGAGAAGGTGGTATAGATTCGTCAACATAGCCTTGATGAGGAGCAGGTGGCGGTGGCCGAGGCGAGTTATAAGGTTGCCGAGCCTGATACGAACTACCACCACTGTGCACCGAATGAGG
This sequence comes from Skeletonema menzelii, assembly GCA_036940005.1. Taxonomy (NCBI): domain Eukaryota; phylum Bacillariophyta; class Thalassiosirophyceae; order Thalassiosirales; family Thalassiosiraceae; genus Skeletonema; species Skeletonema menzelii. The sequence continues at coordinate 20,880 of JALLBH010000292.1, read as the reverse complement.
CTGCCGGGGAGGTGGAGGCGGAGAAGAAGCCGTCTTATCAAATGCATCCGGAAACATGGGTTGAAGTCCCCCGACGGCAATTTGAAAGGCTACATCTCTATTATTATTTGATGAACGCTGAGGCGACCGCATCATCTGTGGAGGTGGCTGCGGCGGAGGCGTATGCCTCTTCGGGCCTCGACCGAATGGGTCTGTTATATATTCGTCTGTTGTCTCTGGCGGCCACATGGTCATGGTTCTACCTCACCATGGTGATGTTGCTGCTTGAGTTAGCGAGAGCTGGAGTGAGAGTTTTTTTCTTGATCTCTTTGCTGTCGTCTTTCTTGAAATACGAGAGATGGGGTCTTGGACGGGGAAAGAGCTCGCCGATTTCATTCCAATTGAAAGAGGTTCCCCATTGGCTTTTGGTCGGTCTTTGCTTAAAGGTAGGTATGTCAAGAGATGTGTGTAAGTACAAGGGTCATTGTCACATTATGGGGTCACAATTTTGGGCGGGAGGTGTTGCATTGATCAGCCGCGCTCTGGGTCCATCCGGTCATCGATTGCGTTGCATGCAATCGATGTAAACCACAGAACACCACTGAATTACTTTTCGAGCTCGTGAATGCTCCAATACTACATGCTAAGCTTGAGTGTAGTAAGTTGTTGATGACGATAGTATGGCGGTGAGGCGATATATTTGTTGGGCATTTCTTTTCTCCGTGTTGCCGCTGAGAAGAAGCACTGCGTATCTCAGATTTGACATCCATCTAACTAAACTTTGATTCTCTCATTAGATCTTACTTTTAGCATCGCAATTCAGTAAATAATATCGACGAGATCTACTAGCAATATTGAACAAAACGAAGCCTATAAATCTCTCGGCACAATGGGCAAGCTAACTTCGTCAAAACCAAACAATAATAATGACAGTGCAACCAACAACAGTACGACTGGACCAGCAGCCAAACATGCACCCGAAATAAACGACACCAATACCAACAATTATCCCACCAAACGTCTATCTTCCAAACGTCGACAAGTCAACACCACCCACGTCTCGGAATCCATTACCATGGTCATCAACGATGCTGCCCAAACTGCTCGATTGGTGTTAGATAATCATGCTACCGAAGAGAATAGTAGTGTTGCTAGTCATGCCTCATTTTCCTCTACACGATCTATTCCATCACAGCGGTTGGGAAGTGATGACGGAATGTCCTTGTCGGGAGGGGAGGAAGATGACTATGATAATACGGAGATGAAGAGGAGTTCGGATGCAACAACTAGTAATCTGGGTAGCTGCAACCATTCAATGGACGACAGCAAATTGAACAGTGTACAAAAATCGAACTCACTCGATGCATCATTTGTTTCTGGGTCATCAATTGACGTCCCTGGATCGAGTCCTCCTCCCCTTGCTGCATTCTCGAATTTGCCCATGTCACGTGGATTTTCTTCCGCTCCACACACCAGTAACAACGACAAAGATGGAGACGAGGATGGAACAGATGAAGATGGCGTTCTAGCAGAAGGCAAGGTGGTAGAAGTAACAAATCATTTTGATGCTGCCGCGGCAATATCAGCTGCGTTGGCATCATCTCATCTTGCACAGGCTACCGGTGGTGTGGGAGAATTGCAAATGCCTCTGTCGAAGCATCCGTACAAACCTGCACAGAAGCAGCATCATCGTTTTCATCGTCGTTCATCGTCCGATTCTTCTGGAGACAAATTGGAAATAGCACTGAAGCAACAACCATTTCAATCGGAAGATGCATCAGATGGCGATGATGGTCCAACACGATCATCTCGTCGTGCCACACTAGATGCATCGGGTGTCAGTAGGAGAGCCGATAAGAAGATGAATCAGTACAAACGAACATCGTCTACTTCTGACGCATATGCTAATGACTTTTCATTTGCCCGTATTAAGAAAAGTCTCCCCACTCCAGCGGAGGCTGCGGAAGAAATGAGACAAAGGAGGACCTCGTACGAATCTTTGGATGAAAATGACCGTGACGCGAAGATGGTCCACAAGTCAGATGAGGGGGGCGATGTCGAGACAGGACAACAAGCGGAATCAGCAGGGGAGAAGGAAGCATTTGATCATCAGATTAGCAAGAAGAACAAAGAGTCTGATCCCAACGAGGAAGGGAACGGAGACCAGAGTAAACGCGTCAGCCAACTATCTGATGACAGTGTTTCGTTTTGCAGCAGCAGTGGCTATGAGAACGAATCAAATACAAGTTCTTATGGGTCCAACACATATGGATCAAACACTTTCGGCTCCACAATTTCGCCCATTACAATGACTGGCTTTAGCAGTGAAGAAGGCAAACGAAACAAAAGCTCGGGATCTAATAATGAAGGTGGTATGCTAGGGAATCTCCGCACTACGGCATATAAATCTATACCATCGGATAATTCATATGATACCGCCTCTTGCGATGAAGAGTACTCTATGAATTGCGGAGATGATGCGGGTCTGTTGGGGAAGAACACCACGGCTACTCTGCGACAAAATAGTTCAAAGAAATCAAAATCTGTTCGGATTGCATCTGCTACGGAAGTGATTTCCTCGACATCTAGTCCGGCATTTATCAGGATTGAGACACAAAAAGCATCCGTGCGTTTCTCTGAAGATAAAGATCAGAGTGTACAATCCGTTATCAAATCATCAAATCCTCCGACCTCTGTGGACCAACGGCACGTTTCATTGTTTGAAAGCTTCGACCGGCATTGGGAGCAGGCAGTCGAAGGGAAGCCAAATCCTCAGCTCGAATTAGGTATAGGGAAGAAGTGTTTGGCGTCGTTTGCAACTTTGTTTGAGACAAAAAAGAGCATTGGTGATAAAAAGCGAACCCCTGTATTTCACTGGTGGGTGGATGATAGTGTCCTTGGCTCCATTGAGGAAGATACTTTAAAAGATGATGACCAATCTGAGAATCCCAAGATACCAATTGCTGTCGTGAGAATGATGTGGAAGGTCTGCTTATTTGAGCCGAACGATCATTTTGATTTAGATGAAGCTGAGTACATGCTTGATTCGGTGCAACAAACTCTTGTGAATGATTTGTGCTACCTCGAAAAGATTGATACGCCGACATGTTCGTGCTTTCGACTTTCTTTGGGCGCTTACACTGACTATGGTCGCCACATTTTGCGTCGGTTTGAGCTTGAAGGTGAAATTTCTTCATGGCACGACAAAATGGCATATTCTTTGAGACAGACCCTCCTTCATAGCAAGGACAGTGATGGAGATGGTGAGTGTAAATACTTGTGACAGCACGGAGAGATATTTTAGGATGACACTTCTCATTCTCTATCTTCTTTTCTCTTCGCTCTTTTATCAAATGTAGCAACGACCATTCAAAGGTATGCAGCTCGATCACTTCCTCGGCATGCTGCATTTGGTATATTGAATAATGTTGAGAGTGTGACTGCTGATGCTACTGCAGAAACTTGTGCGGAGTTATGGAAAAACGTATTTGATAGTTTGCTGTGTAACAATGGCTTCATCAAAGCAAGATCAGATCTGCTTGGGAGAGGATCCGCGAGATCTTCCGTTGTTGACGAATCTTTGAATACCAGTGAAGCCGCTAATACCCATCTGATTGAGTCGATGAAACGTATTCGAGACTCTGATTTGAACTTTGCCGTATCAACAACTGCTCAGCTGAGGGACATTGAATGGTGTGCGACAGTTTGTCTTCCGAGTTTGGAAGGAAAGCGAAGCGCACGCGACGAGCCAGTCCCATCAAATGACAGGAAGAGTGGTGAAGAATCATTCAATAGTTATTTGAGTGCTTTTGTGAAATGGAGAGAGAACCTTTCTGCCTTGTTCTGCGCGCTACATGATAGTGGCAAGGTGACTGTGTGCCAAGAATCGACCTCAAATTCAGCCAAGATGAGTCTATCTTGCAATGTATCCTCGGACGAAGCTACCTCATTTTCGCGAACAGATAAATCCGCTGACGTAGCCCAGTCTTTATTGGACAAAGGCGATCCTTGGACAAAAAAAGATAGCAGTTCAAAGATATTTAAGGCGGGTTCAACTAAGGGCATGGTAGTATCCAGGAAGGGAAGGAGGAGACGCGGTGATAATGTTGAGGAGATGTCAACCCCATTAGCTCAGGTGCTAAAGATTGACATGAATGATTTGAGATGCGCAGTTTCGCTCGGCAGGTCTCTTCTATGTGTGTATGAGGTGCTAGAGAATGTGAATGTTTCAACTATGAAGCCTGATGATGCAAAGTTTGCTTCCGAGTGTCTTCGCCGGGAGCAGCTCGCTTGTCTCAGCCGTGCTGTTGAAATATTCTCCTGCTGTGCCAACACGCTTTTACAAATTCAATCTGACAAGTTAGACAAATTAGATGAAGAAGATTTGGACGAGACTGTTTTGACTGCGCTTGGTCCAGAGCTTTGTCTTCAAAGTTTTGCCCTTGTAAGAGAAACATCGAGGCCTCTCCTAGCTGTTACTGGTATTCTTGCATCGACTGCGTGGAACTATTTGGGCAAATTAGTCGGAAGCTCCTATCAATCGCAAAGTGACCCAAGTAGGCATTCAATGCTGGCATGTTTAGAGCGTGCTGTGCTAATTCTCGGCTCACCAAAGTCCATCATTACAGATAGACCCCAGATGAAGACTCTCTTTGCCCCTCTGGCAAAATACAAAAAATTTCTTCACGCCAATATAAACCACGCAATCGGGGTTGAAATGTATGAATCTGGCCAGTTCGAGAAAGCCGCAGCCTATCTCGATGAAGCAAGTCAGATCCGCCGGAGATTAATTGATGATATTCGCGGTCACCTGGACGAATATAACCGAAATGTCACCAGCAAAGGAATGAATTCTTTATCATCTTCGCCAGAGGTTTTACCTGAGGAGGTTGTTACTAATGCACTGGAGTATGCAGTTGGTCACTGTTGCACTCTTCTACCTCGTAAAGGGGTCGATAAAACTGATGCAGATGATATTGAGCTAAGCTTATCTTTGACGTTGGAATACTCTGCGCTCACGCACCATGCGATAAAGAAATATCAATCTGCACTATCGTTTTTTCAAGAAGCACTTATTTTACGAACGATGCGAGTTGGTAAACATTCACTGGACGTCGCTTCCCTTCATTTCAATATGGGTGTTGTTTATGACGATCTCTCACAGTATGACAGCGCCATCAGCCGTTATCATGAGTCTCTGCGTATACGCCTCGATCATCTCGAAAAAGATTCGTCTTTACATGGAAGTGGATTGGAAGAAACCGTTCTATTGACACTGAAGTGCATGGGTAATGTGTACAAAGTTGTAGATGATATAGATGACGCTATTTGTTGCTATGTGAAGGCATTGGAAATGTTAAACAGGAAATATTCTAGACACCGCAAGCCTGTAGATGAATGGGGTGTAATGGGGCTACGCTTAGACTTGGCGATCCCTGTCCCCTCGATTATGTTTAATGAAATGAAAAAGAGTCGGATACAAACTGATATGAGTTGGAGGCACCATTTTCAAGCGATCAACAAGAAAGCTCTCTGCCATTACTTCGCGGAGGAGACGGAGCTCAACCCCCGAAGCTCATCGTCTATCTCTAAAATCAAAAAAGAACTGGTGAAAATGCACAACTCTTTGATTGCACTTGTGCAACAAAAGAAACATGCCGATGATGAACAAGCGCAGAAAGCTTTTGCTATTTCCCGGTCCAAGTTTGGTGGGTCGTCGATGCTGCTTGCAACAATTCCATCAGAATTGCAGGGAGGTAGCGACACTTTTGAGGTGGCATTGATGAACTCGTCTTTTGGACTTGGAAAGATTAGACTGGAGCAAACAAGGTACGAAGAAGCTGCGGATTTGTTTGAAGTTGCTCTGCGAAGTAAATGGGTACTTGATCCTGCATCATCGTCAGACTCGGACTCCGAATTCAGCTTAAAATCTAGATCTTCTCGATCTTCTCGCAAGAAGCAAGTGAAAAGTGTAAACGAAGATGTTCCAGAAGAAGGGCAGTTGTATTACTCACTTGGGATGGCTAATGCTGCCCTTGATGATCACGATCGTGCCGTGAGGTGCTTTCTCACTGCACTGAGATACCTTCGCCGAAGTCTCAAAATGGTTGACAGTCAAGAGGTTGCTCGGGTACTTTTTGATTGCGCCACCAGCTATTACTACATTTGTGAATTCGATCAGGCGCTGTCGCTTTGGGGGGAGTGTCTCCGTATTCTCAAGACTCATGATGAGAAGGTGTCAGTTCCCTCTCGGCAGGGGATTTGTCTTTATTGCATTGTATTGGCAAGGTGTAGTCTCGAAAAGGATGACGCAGAAACGTTTAGTTTACTCAATGAGGCTCAGATTCTTTTGTCTGATTGTACCGATAAAACCATCCTCGCCTACATGGAGTTCCTCACTGGGCATTTTTTACAACGTGCTGCAGCTCAAATTCCTACTCACTGCCGGTCTAGCCTTCCGACAAATATGAGGCTCGTACCCAAAGGATCGAGTTTGGAAGATGCAATGTCATGGAAACAGATGTGCTCAAGTGCGCTATCACTTTTTGATCAGGTAAAAAATGAGTGCTGGTTTGATGTGGACGATATCGATGAAGGAGCGGATGAGGTGAAAAATCTTCCTTTGAGCGCTCATATATCGTTAAAGAAGGGGCAAGTTTATGAGATGATTGGCTCTACTGATCAGGCTCTCAACTTTTATATGGATGCTGTTAATTTCTATCGTATCGCATGTGGGCACGAAAACGTGTACGCTGCGTCAGTATTACATTGCATGGGAATGCTATGTGCAAGCTCACAGAAGAGTGATGATCATGCTTTGACCTACTTCAACGAAGCTCTCACAATCAGACGAAATATTCTAGGTGTGAATGATTGCTCAGTTGCTGAGTCTCTTTACTGCAGTGCATCAGTACTTGCTCGACTCAATCGGTACGAGAGCTCGATGGAAAGGTATCACGAGGCATTGCGAATCCAAATGTCTGCTTTTGGTCAGGGTTCAAAGGAAGTTGCCTTTACGCTCGCCGGCATGGGACAATGCCATTACAGTTACAGTGCATTTGATCTAGCTCGCACTTGTTTGCTTGGAGCACTGAGAGTTCGAAAGCATCGGGTATCGCAACTTTCTGATTACCCTGATGATAGCGATGACGATCCGCAATCGAGCAGAGACAGCTTGTATGAAGAGGAGGTGGCGCTTGGGGGGCTCTTCTTCGGGCTGGGAAACATAAACATGCAATTAGGCGACCACGCACAAGCCATGCAAAATTTTATTGAGTCTCGTGATATGCGATGGCGTCATGTTGGTGGCGGCAGTACAGATAAAATTCTCGACAGATATCTGTCTGGCTCGTCTGTAGATGAAGATGAACTTCTAGGTCTTGGTAAGGATTTGAGGCTTGCCGTCATCTTCTTCAGAAAATTTTTTTGCTTTAGTATTTTACTCACTCAGTTGTTTTGCTGCACGGCCTCAGCACATTGCCTCCACAATATCGGTCTTCTGTTTGACATGAAGGAAGAATATCATCGATCTCTCCCACACTACGATGAGGCGTTAAAGATCAAGAATGCAATTGCTGGATTCAGCTCCATTGAGTCCACCGCTCTTTTGGCTCCGGCATCGGTAAATCCGAAGGAAAATGTCTCTCTAGTTCTTAAATCTTTGGAAGAAGACCTAGAACTGCCCCAAGTCACGAAGGCTACTCTGTCTGTGTCAATGACGCACAAGAAAATGGCCTCTATTTACGCAAAGGTTAGTGACTCATTATTTTTGTATTGCTTCTAATTTTCTTCTACTTACAATACCTCTCATCTTTCCTAACTTTTCAACGTCATTTTTACAATTAGCAAAACAAACTGGAGCTTGCTCTCTTTCACTACACTAACGCTCTGAGAATTCGTAAGTTACCCCATATGCATTAATTTGCGTTTCCCTTCGCTAACGCTGTGAAATAGAGACCTCACTTTTAATGACACTTCATCTCTTGCTATCCATGTAGAGCGACAAGTCCTCGGCAGAGATCATTTTGTAACAGCTGCTGTTTTGACAAGCATGGGGAACGTGCTCTCTCGCACTGACAATAAACATTCAGAGTCTGCAGCTTTGTGCTACAACGAGTCCTTGCGGATCTCGCGTCAACGTTTCGGACCAAACCACGAGAAAGTGGCTTCAGCTCTATTTAACATTGCTTCATTGTACGATTCCAACGCCAACTTCGACAAGGCCACGCATTATTACAACCGTGCCCTTTCTGTCTACAAGAGACAGTACTCACAAGAACTAAGAGTGAGGCTCTGCTCTGGTTTAATAAGACCGATCTCTCGTCCTGGAGTACATGATGACGATGCTGTCACAGAGATGTTGAGCAACGGGGATAAAATCATCTTAAATGATTCATCAGCTCCTGCCCAAAATCGACTAAATGAACAATATAAACGCGTGGCATATGCGCTTCGAAGGGCAAGGAGACAGGACGCAATCCAACGTGGGGATAGTTCCGGAAGTGGAAGCTGTATTGACGACGATTGGTGGATGACATTTGAAGTTCTATTATTCCAGTTTGTGGAGATGTTTTCATCGTACGTGGTCGATCCGGCCAATAGCGCTGTAAGGAAGACAATAGAAAGTACGATTGAATCCATCGAAGCTGCTGCGGCAGAAGCAATTGTTACAGCTGCAGATGCCGTTGATTACAGTTTCTTGCTTCAGCTGCAGGATTAAGTTCGTAAAATTAGTAGTATATAGTTGTTATGGTATTTCTAATCAGCAAACATAATTCTAACTTCTATCTAAGTAACTGCTTGATCGATCATGAGAAAAATCAGACACGTGTCCTTATCTTTTTGGCGCTATCGACGCACGACCGACGGACCGACACATCATACTTACCTACATACCTAACCTACGTACATACTCCTACTAGCTACCAGGCTAGCTGACGTGTCTACCAAAAGAACCGTCCAGCTGCGCTGACATTTATTGACCCTCGGCGCTGACGGTTAATGACATCATTCTTGAGAGCAGCTGCTGGCTGGCTGCGCCTGACTGAATTCAACTCAGCACTCAGTACTTACTTACCATACCACCTGATGACACGGATCCTGAAGACATACACCCGAGTTGCAGGAAAACTCAGCAGAATTCCTTGTTGGCTTGCCTAATCCTGCCATAATTTTCCAGATCAATCATTGGCGTCATTGGCATCTATTGGCTGCTATTATATCATTACAATGGGATATTATCATTCTCCGGCACGACCATCATCGCAGCTATCTTCCTCCTACAGAGGCAGATCATCGCCATCGCCTCAAGTTCGTCAGAATCGGCAGTCTGCAGTAGCTCACCCAAGCCAAAGCCTCAATGCCTTTGCCATCTCATCCAATGGCATGTGTGGAGTCGTCGGTGGTGGCGGCGCCTTTGCTGCCTCCCCACAGCGGCAATACGTGTCGTCTCCTCAATCATCTCTTCAGAGCGCCGCCGCCAAAGCTCGTCATGCCGCCGTTCATGTGAATCGAGCTGCACCACAAGATCGTAATTTCTTCCGCCCCATTGCACACGGCCGATCACCTGCCAACTCTCCGACGCAGACGCAGAGATCATCTCCTTCGTCCCAAGCCAAGAAGCGAGCGTCTGTCTCTCCGGCTGAGAACAAAAAGTACAAGATGGAGCTGTGTAAGAACTTCCTCAAGGGAGCCTGTCCTTTTGGGGCAAACTGTCATTTTGCACATGGTACCGAGGAGCTCAACCGTCCTGATCCTATAGAGTTGGTTAGGGATGGTAAGCTGTTGTATATTTGTGAGATTTGGGCCTCAACGGGAGCTTGGTAAGTAGTAGTGTGTCATTATTGACAGGAGTTCTTTTCTAGAAACAAACATGTGTTGTGTGCCACCTCGCCCCTACTCACATTTCCCGTTCCCACACATACAATACGCTTCTTACAGCCCATGTGGTCAACGTTGCAAATACTTGCACGATCCTCACCTAACAGGCCCAGAAAAATCCCCTGCGTGGCTTCGTCTAAACACCAAGCCGTCGAAGAAGGAACAACACATCTTTCCTGACCCCGACCACTGGCACAGAATGAACCGAATCACCCAAGAAAATCCAGTGATTGATCCATTCTCCTGGGGAAAATGCCGTCCTGATCGCGAGTTCAATCATGGAGATGAAGTCAGCGATACCTGTGATATGGTATGGAATAACAACGTTACCATTTTCCCTCAATTGGAGGATGGGTACCACCAGCAGTACGCTCGAGCTAGGACTACCACTCATCAAGGTGCTAAGTCTTCTTCTGTTGTATCATATTCCAACATTGTCAGGAACACCAGTCCAAACAATGAAGAAGCCACCACACTTGCTATTGCGCTCACAATGGTTCATGCCGATGTGTTTTTGTACTCTCCTACGCATTGTCTCAACGGTCAACCATGTATGATTCTTCAGACGAGGTACTTTCGTGTTGTTGGTGGGCTCAACGTTGTGGAAGAGACGTCCATCACGGAATACAGTCAAGGATCCAACAACTACATCATTATTCGCGCAGATGAAGTTGTGTTTGATTCCAAGGGGAAGCGCTCCTGTAACCATTCAATGTAAGTTATGAAGCTAGCCTGCCAGCCATTAGTTTGTTTGTGCACGGATTTTACTCATGTCGGTTGTTTTCCTATCACTAGTTGGTTTGATACCCAGTTCACTCCTTACGTATGTCGCAAGGCAAAGAAGAATGACAAGAACGACAAGAACATCTGGTCCAACAAAGGTGAAAGCTCTCTCTTCTGCATGCCTAACAATGAAGAGTTTCTACAGAAGCTCCCTGCAACGCCTCCTTACATTATCATGCAGCCATACGGTGACGATGGATTTGATCTCATGAAGAGAATCCTTCAGTACCGTATCGATGAGCTCATCGGGGAGAATATTGAATGTTTTTCCATTATGAAGCTGTCTAGTATCAAGCATGATTACATCGCGCTGGCTGGAGGTTTGAAGCGCTGGAAGCAACCCAGGACGGCGAGTTTGAGTCATCTCGAGAAAGGCGAGGTCAACACTCCGTACACTCCTTCGGACCCCGCGTGCCACGCTGCCAAGCTTTATAACTCCCTTGTTGCAAATATCAAGAACCTCGGGAAAGAACTCCCTCAAGATGAAGATAACCGCCTTCGTATTTTTAAACAAATTTCATCCAAAGCTGACGAGTGCGCCGACGCCCTACCCTTCATCAAGAGTAGTGACGACAAAGATGCCCATCCAGCCTTTTCCCAATCGACGGAGACCTGGCAAGATCTACTCTTGGGAATGGGTGGGAAGTGGGAGCAGTCTATGCAGATTGCAATGAACGAGGCAGACATGAAGGTGAATCCTCATTGCGCCTCCCCGTCTTCTACGGCGTAACTCAAGCTATTTCATTATCCATCCAATTTTTCACACATCAGTGTAACCACCAGGACAGGCCAATCGACAACCTTGTCCTTCTTTTATTCATATTCTACCAACATAACGGGATGCCTTCCTTATCCCGCTATTCAGTGTATTTGCACTGCCATACGGTAAAGATATCCGCATTGGCCATTCATCGTTTCAGATGCCCACATTTCACAAGTCTACCAATTAGAGAGGGAATCATAGTCTACTCTATCCTCATTTTCCTACCACTTTGCAAAGATCGGCTCAGTATGACATTCGAAGTGCTCATTCTGTTGCCATAGAAAGGTCTTCGCTTCTCAGATATATACACAAGTTCGTAATGATTTAGAATCCAAAGTCTAGTAACTTGATAACGATAAATTACCACAATAAACTTGTACGTATGGATCCATCTTGGTTCTCTTGCCCCCTGCTCTCACCTCTTCCAATCAGCAAAATGACGATGAATCTTTTGTTTCCCAAATGTTGTGGGATCACTAAATAATAGGCTCATTCCCCCACCCCCTTTCGTGTAGCCCTGAGTTAAGCTTGCCCCACTACACTCAATACTCAATGCCCTCTACCTCTTTACCGTCGCTACTACTTCTTCTTGGAACCCTTCTCCTTCCCACCTTTCTATTTGGTATTTCCTTTCCTCTTCTGATACTCCGCAGTTGCCCTGGCTCTAGCTAATGTGAATTCAGACATTGTCAAAGTGCGGCCATATTGAATCGATCCCTCTGCCAAAGGCCTGGCAATTGTTTCATACCTGAACTCCTGCGCATCGTCAAGTTGCATAGCATTAATAAATGCATTTGGATCTTCTTCATCAACATTCAGAGCCCGATACCAATAAGATAACAATGCTGTAAACTGATGAACACTGTTTTGAATTGTTTCGTTGCGACCGACATTGCTGGAGGCAAACCCTTCTCCCCCATTCATAAAAAAGGCCTTCAACTTAGGCGCCATAATGCCAAGGGCATACTCTCGAGCTTCCTCCCCCGAACGCTTTCCTGTCGCCCTGCTCTTGAAGATCAAAGCTTTGGCCACCTTCTCATGCAACAAAGCCAAGTTGATAGTTGCAAACACATCTCGTGCAGCACTGTGACGCCACGCACCCAATTCTGCATCCATCATTGACTCCTCCTTTTTTGTCATTAACTTTGCCTGAAACAATGTCGCATCCATCATAGTATCCCACGCCGTTGGGGAAGATAGAATATACTCCTTGGTCCTCACCCGACAAGCACATGTGTAGCGGTCATGCACCTCACGATTCCCCTTGAAGATATGTGTGATGATCTCTTGTGTGGTCGAAAAGTAACTTTTATCCATTGGCAATACCCCCTCCATATCCTGCAAGAATAAATGTTCCACAGTTTCGAAGAGTCCTAATTTCTTTGCCACATCGTAGGCTGCATCGCTCCGTTGAAGAGTTTGCATGGAAGACACATCTCCCCGCTTCATCTCCTCGATGACTCTTTTCCCCTCTTCCTTGTCGGCTGCGGTGACCTGTGCACAAATCTTCTTGTGGGATTCCTTCCAATGACTCTTTTGACAGTCACGGGAGCAGTAGCAAACTTGGTTGCAGCGGCCACATCGGAGAAGTGCCTTGCCGGCGTCTTCTTGGGAGATGCCGCAGCTTTCGCATTTTAGGCCGGAGATGAGTGGATTGCCGGGGTGTGGGGTGGTAATTTTTTGGACGAGATCGGCGGTTCTTGCGTTGTCTAGCATGGCCTTGACGAACGGATGATCCTCCATGGTGGTCATGTTTATGATGTACTGGTGGTGATGAAGAAGATTTAAGTGTCTCTCTAGAGAGGTGGTTTCTTTCATTAGCATGTGAATGTTCAAAAAGAGAGTTTTCGTCATTGGCAACGCACTATTAGCGTGGGAATTAGTATGAAATATTCCCGGCCACTCTTACTGGCGTTGGAATTAGTATGAAAATTGGCTCTCTCGCTTCCTTTTGCTGGCGGAGTTAGTTCGGATCTTTTGACTGTTTTGATGTCAACGCTGCATGAGAGAGATACCATCACAAAGCACAAGAGTAAGTGTGGGAAGAAGCGCAGACTTCATTGAATGCGGTCCGGGGAAGATCAGAGTTCACATAATGTTACTATTGTAGAGACGGACAACAATGAACGATTCTCACTCTCCAACACAACTATTATGAACTACCTAATAAATAGACTTTCAATAGCTATTTGAATGGATTCCCTCGGATAATTAGCATGAGGGGGGGAGAATCAAGAGATATTCCTGATTCATCTAAACGCGTAGAAAGAAAGACATTTGTAGACATAATTGCATGTTATTCGACACAGCGGTGCTGCGATGTGAATTATTTACATTTTTTGATTTGTGGTGAAGTCAATCCAGGACGCTTAGCTGAGACGCATCTTCTTACTCGCAGGTTCATCAGAACTCAACGCTGCAAGGGTGCTCTCAAAACGATGCTCCAGAGTCATGTGATTGTCAGGTGCTAAGCCTAGGCAGGCACGCATCAAGTTGACAATTGCACAGCGTTGGGTAAAGAGTGCATTCACGACAGGAGCTCCATTGGGTACGAGCGGAGCCTTGAGCATGTAAGAAAGAAGGGAGAGGACAGGGTGGAATGACTCCCACTCCGTCTCTCCTTCCTTCTTGACCTGGACGCGTTGGCAGAGCTCTCCAAGGATGACGAGGTCATAAATGAGAGGAGTGGCAAGAAGGGAATCTTCACAAGTGTTGTGCATGACGATAGTGTTCTTCCCTCCCATGAAGATCTCGCTGGTGTATTCATCCATAGCACGCTTAGAGTCAGCGACGTATGGAACATACTTAATCACAACAACGTGATCAGGGTGCTCATCTTCCTCAAACAAGATTCTGTTCGATGCAACCATGTCGTCGACGACATTGGATTTGCTAATTTCCTTACTACGGAATTGACTGGGAGCACTAAGATTCTTTCCATCGTTGTTCCCGAGATGGTTGTAGGAAACGATGCTGACAGGCTTGATACCGGCTGAAACGAGGAAGTCAACCATCACACTCTTCATTTTGGTCTGACCTGACTTGAAGTCGTCTCCTGCAATGAACACCTTCTTTTGTCGGGCCAATTCAACTACACCTGGAACAAACGTATTTTGTGGCGACCCATTGATAAAGGTGCATCCCTCCAAAATAGATGCCACGGCGAAGACAGTCGATGCACTAACTTCAGCCTCACCCATCTCAATACTACTGAGAATGTTCTCGGCATTATCATTCACTCCCTCCTCTACAGCAGAGAAACGCTCCGTGTTGGCAGTCCACAAGAGAATGACTTGATCAAGTTCATTCTTCGCTTTGAAGTCACGAATATCTTTACGGATCTGTTCCATTTGCTCCTGCTTCGTCCCAGTAAGAACATTATCCGCACGCTCGCCTTGATTGGCGGCAATGAAATCAGGAAAGTAAATCGACGGAAGGGGCTTGATATCCTTCATGTGAGGATAAAGCTTAGTTTGCAAATCATAGTCAAGAACCTTGGATCGCTTCATGGCATCTCCCAAGTTGGTACTGTTGATATCCCATCCACCCCATACAATATCATTCGGGTTGAGAAGGGGGAGCATATTGCTCATGGGAGTGTAGACCGAGTTCCCCTGACGATCGTTTCCAAGCTTGACGGTGGATGCTAGTAGGAGTGATCCCCAGTAGTTGGACTTTTGGGTTCCTTCTTTGGTTTCCCATGTGAGACCGAGTTTGTTGGCAATTGCGCCAGCAACACAGGTGCTTTGTAGGAAGAAGTGAGGTGAGGTGCGAAATGTTGTAATGTTAGATCACTGAAACCAATGCCTAAAGTCTACCTCTGTATAATACAGCAAATTGAAAGATAAAACAATCAAAACTTACCATCCATTGTTTCCCCCGAGACCAACCAACATAACGCCCGTCTTTCCAACTTTGCGTTCCGTCTTGAACTGCATCTTGAGTGCAGAAGGTTTGACAGTGTTGCCGTCTACGATGGTGGTTTCGTAGCTGTGTGTATGGCGTGCAGCAAATTATGAAAAGAGAAGATCAATTTATATTAGATAATTGTTGGAACGAATTACGATTGGCAATGTAATGCAACAGTTGTTTAACATTTGGATCGACGGAATAGAACAAATGCATAGGCTGGAATTCGGTCACCGTGTCGTCAAAGGAATTATCACACATAACTCATGCCAACATGCAGCACCGATGCAAGTTGACACCGCCAATCATCAGCCCACTCGTCTCAATAATATGACAAACCCAAAAGAAAGATTACAAGGCACAGCAAATCTGACGATATTTGCAAAAAGTTCATTCACCAATGTTGTATTAGGTACTCACCTGTAATCCGCAATAATCGCATCATCCGTGTACTTGCAGGAATCCGATTCCACGGTAAATTGCCCATCAAGATTTTTGTAGCTGCTCATGATGATCTAATGTATGGAAGTGGTTAGTGCGAAGGGTGTAAGAGTACGCCGATGTTGGAGATAGACGTATTGTAGACCGTAGACGAATAGTTTTGTGATTCTAGATGTAGAAAAATGAAAAAAATGAACGATGCAGCGGCAGATGACGACGAGGGCAAGGCAAAAGATCTTCGAAGAGGAATTTAATTTCACAATGACGTGCGTGGAAAAGCCACGTAGGAATAGTACAATTTGGAGAATCAGAATTTGTCACGTGCTCAAGTTCCCAAAGATATTTTGGAAGATTGGTTTGGAAGTAGCTGAGTGCTAGAGACTGTGTTCTCCCGCAAAAAATGAGGAGAAGGGAATAATAAGACACCTGTCTCAAGACCACAGCCGGCCACGCCACAGCACAACTAACTAACTAACCTAACTTTTCTGTTGTACACTGCCTGAACCATGGCAGAAGCAGAAGTGCCTACCACTACTAAGCAGCAAACATTAGACCAACATAATGAAGAGGCATTACCATTATAAACATCGAAATAGAAAGAGATGCTGCAGAGGAGTGATCGTCAAATCTTCAGTACTTGCAAAGACACTTCTCACATCATGTTGTCCCCTCGTCGTCATTGCTGCCTCCTCTCGGCTTCACCAATGCGCTCAGCCACAACCTGAATCATTGAACGGTGATTTTATTTGCAGCTATAGAAAAAGACAGCGGATAAAACAGCAACATCGTCGTTTGAAGAACAGTATAGAGTGTCGTGGTGGTGATACTACCATGGATGACAACAGCAACATGTTGTATCCACATCATGCAGATTATATTCAGAATCAGAGTGCCAATGTGATTTCAGCTGCAGCGACGGCAATCCACCCATCTACAACTTATAATGGCATAGATGATGATGATAATGAAGACAGACGACAATATTTTGATTCTCACAACACTCCTTTATCACGGCATACTACATCCAACAATAAAGAAGAGAATGTTATCAACACAAGTAGTACAGTGATTAACAATAATCAGCAATTGAATGGAGACTCGTCACAGCAACATGATATCAGTGATGCAGATTCTTTGTTAACTCAAGCACTGCAAAATCAATCCATTGCGCCATCATCCAATCAACAGCAGCAGCAACTACAGCGACATAGGCTCATGGTGGAATTCGATACACAAGCATTGGGCAACTCGGATAGATTTGGCAATAGTATTCGAAGTAGAATCCGTAGCCGGATAGGCAATGAGAATGATTGGGACAGAATTATGAGACAGCAAAGACGAGGTGCTGCGTTGTCTATATCGTTGGATCTTTCACCAAATAGTGGTACTAGTGGTAGTCTTGATGATGGTATGGGCAGTTACATTTCCACCCAATCTACTACAACACCCGAAACAACTACCCAGCTATCCACAGCAACAATAAACACAATCCTAACAACCTACTCACTCCTCAAACAATCCGCACTACTTCTCCCACCCCTCCTCCTCTCACGACGCGCACTCAACTCCACCCGCGATGCCATAGTCGACTACTTCCGAGGACGGATCTTCCGTCAAACCTTTACCAGGATGGAACGTGCCTATTTGCGATATTATGAATTTCCAGCGGCTATTCGAGCTGTGGCACGGTTGGGGAGTCAGATTGGGATATTGTTGGGGTTGAGTGTGGCTGTCCGATGTTGGATGTTTATGATTTTGGCGGGGGATGTGGTGGGTCCTTTGGTGCTTGGGATGAGTGGGGTGGATATTCGACAAGATATTGGAATGGTAGGGACGAGTAGTGGTAGTATTGGTAGTGGTGCTGGATTGGATGGTACCCGATTTGACGGTATTTTGGGCAATGTTTGGAATGTTGGCTTGCCATGTCATCAGAGAGGGAGGGGAATGGCATGGTTATGTGGTCTCATTTGGATTGGGGCTGTGGTTGGGACTGGCCATGCCTGTACAGTTGCTCTCTCGGTTTGGGGTGGACCGTTACGGCTACAGGCGGCGGCAGTTCAGGCGGAGAAACCAAAGCAGCTCCTTTTGCGTGCTGTGCACCACCCCATCAAATGGTTTCGAGAGTTGGAAGAGTGGAAGCATTTGCCTGATCCGAAGATTAGTCGCAAAGATGGTGCACGAAGACGGAGAGGAGGTGGTGGTGGTGGTGCAAGTCGTGTCCTTGACCTGGACCCTTTGTTATTCCCTGCAACGTGGCTACCATTAAGGTGGATTCAAATCTTTGCCGTTGCAAAAGCTTTTTCCACAGATCCGCAGAACTATAGATGGTGTTCTCCAGAGAATGATAGAATTGTGATACCCAAGTTGATGAAGCAGTATTTAATTCAGCTGGCATTGGGTGATGAGTGGCAGCGAGTATGTCTGGGAGAGAAACGAGTAGGACTTGGCATACTTGTGGTGCTAAGTTATTTCATTGCGCTGGTATTGATGGTATTCACTGCGTTTACTCTCGATGGTGGCTCGGCTGCTATGCTGATTCCATCTGTTCTTGCTGCCATTATATCTGGTGCTATCAATCTCATGATGTTTTGGAATCGGCTTGAAACAAGATCCCAAAAGAAAGCGCTTGAAGCAATTGGATGGGCGTGAAGAATATTTTGTAAATATGTAGGCATGTTGTTTGTGTAATCAGAGGCAAGTGCACTTTAAGTTAGCTGGCTTCATGGTTACACCATTAGCTCTTCTCCTCTTGGTGTATTCCTCCCCGTTCTGTCTGTGAGCCCACTGGCATTATTTCTTTCAATCAAATTAGTGTCAGCCAGTGGTGATGATGACTTCTTCTTCTTCTTTTGGAATACTCCAATCACATCTTCGTCATCATCGTCGTCGTCACCATTGTCCATAGACAAGTGCAATCCAGGACAAGACTCTGTCATCTCCTCGTCTACTTTTTTATCCACCTCTCGATTCTTCCGTCGAATCAAAACGCCATCAAAAGGAAATGGGAGGAACTCGGGTTCTCTATTACTTGGCATCATTGCCATAAGGATGCCCCAGAGTCCGCGATAACTGTGCTGATCATCATGACGATTTGTTACATCAGCACTACCATTCTCTTCATCACCAACATAGTCATTACTTCCACTCCGAAAGTGGTGGTATCGAGTACCATACACCATTTCCCAATTCCTCTTCCAACTCCCAGCCGAATATGGATTCGTCCACCCCTTCTTCT
This sequence comes from Skeletonema menzelii, assembly GCA_036940005.1. Taxonomy (NCBI): domain Eukaryota; phylum Bacillariophyta; class Thalassiosirophyceae; order Thalassiosirales; family Thalassiosiraceae; genus Skeletonema; species Skeletonema menzelii. The sequence continues at coordinate 1,891 of JALLBH010000292.1, read as the reverse complement.
TTCGACGTTTTGCCCAATTCCCATGAAACTCAATCGTAGTTTGTGCACTCACTGTCAAATATAAATGGAATACAAGTAAACACCCCACTGCACAACCTAAACACAAACAGATCATGAATCCTAATGCTATGGCCGTCCGTTCATTCGGTGTGGGTATGAACGAATTACTCTCCAAATGTCTCACTGTATACATGGCAACTCTTCTCAAAGAAGCCTCTGACGCACTCTCACCACCACCACCACCACCACCACCACTGGCAGCAGTAGCAGCATCACGACTCACCCGAATCTGCTCCCGATACTCACTCCCACCCAAATACAAAAACGGCCTCAAACTAATCCCCGCCCCATAAAACAATCCCGTCACCGTAAAGAATAAGAAGTTGACAAAGAATCTGTAGTTGAAGAAACCGACGCAGTTAAACATCCACGGACAATAATGATCCATATTGAGTACAAGTGATTTGGTCACGTGATCGTAGTGAGAGCGGGGTGGTTTAGGTTGTTTGGAGAAGCGGCAGTAGGACCACTCCATGGGTGAAAGGAGTTGCCAGTTGTGTATTCTTGGTATTATTGGTTTTTGTTGTTGTTGTTGTTTTTGTGTAGATGCATCATCATTCGCAGTATCCCTCACTGCTGCAGCTGCAAGTAACTCTCTCCGACGACATTCCAACTTGGCAGCAATCTGTTGTTCCAAAGCACGTTTGCACTGTATCAACTCCTCGTCAGTTTCGGGATAATCAAAATTAGTCACCGTGGCCAATTCTCTAACGACACTGTCGTAACATGGCCCAGTGTTGGATGTTGTGACACATTTGTAATAGTTGTAGGTGACATTGATGAGGAAGAATGAGACTAATGCTGTGTGGAAGATGCCCGTGGGTGTTGTTAGTGCTAGGAGTATGGATTTTGTGGTGGAAATATTATTAGGATGATTGTGATTTGTCCCGTCATTTGATATTGTTGATAATGATGGTGCTCCTCCATGCTGATAGACATGATAATCCTCCAAGGTAACAATCCAATTGGTCCCCGCCATCATGGGCAGCACAACCCCAAAGTACAGATAGGTCAATCCAGCAATAATCAGCGAAGCGAGTGCAATCAAGAGCGGCCCTAGAAGATACATGGCGTGATCGGCGATGAAGAAAAGGCAGCTGAGGCCTTTGAGGGAGAGGCGGCGGTAGCATGTTTGGAACTGATGGGTGGTGGTGGGGATGAAGAAGAAGTGTCGTTTGCGTCTTCGTTGGGTTCGGCTGCCATGGTCATGGTGGTTGTTTGTTTGGATGCTCATTATATATTTTATTATTTGAGAAATGATGATGCACACCTTTTTTTTTATTGCCTCATACAGCTATAGCACACCTCCCTGCGATAATCTATGCCTGACCTTTAGTACTGCCTGGTACGATGATTGCATGGATGGAGACTACTTTGTAACTACCAACATACACGCACATCGTCATGTTGTATCTTCCATGGGTCGTGGCCCCTTTCAGTTTTTGGAAGCCGCGTCACAAATCACAAAAAACTTTCCCCATCGGCAACACATCTACGACACATACGTTGGACCGCCAAGCCATTGCATCGTCAATTCGGATTCTAACATATCAAAGAGATATCATCTAGACCACTTTTCGACGTAGAAAACGCTGCTGTTGTCGCCAGGTCGCGAAATTGAGCACCTACAGACGTATCGGCGGCTATATCTAAGGCATCGGTTTTTGGTCAATTTTCGTGGTGGTGGCAACTATCGTCGACAAACCACGACAATAATCGCTTTATGACGCCCCCCAATCACTACCTACATTGCATTGATATTTATGGACGATAAGAGTCGTTATAAAGCTATTGGTATGAGCACCAGAATCGCCTTTAGGTCATGTCTGTT
>JALLBH010000291.1:0-46161 GCA_036940005.1 Skeletonema menzelii | reverse complement strand
CGCTACCAATTCCTCTGTAGCTTTTGCAACAATGGTTGCAAAACCGGCGTAACGTCAAAATAATATATTCTTGTCGATGGGTTTGCGTCTTGTGGCCTATATCTTCATAGCAACACTGCCACGCCACGCACTGGCTTTTGGTTCTTTTACATCGTTTTTCCGATCTGTTACCTTTTCGCAGCTTCGCTCCTCAATAACTCTCACCATGTCCGCAGCAGAGCAGACATCAGCAGCGGCTTGTGTTCCGGGCGGAAAGTGCCTACCATGTGAATCACTCGATAAGAGTCACCTTCTCTCTCCGCAACAAGTTGAGAGTGAACTCGAAAACATGAAACTGTGGAAATTAAGTGATGACAGCACAAAGATATCTCGGACCTACACTGCTAGAAATTTTCAAGCAGCAATGGATAGCTTGAATGATATTGGAAAAATAGCTGAAAGGGAAAATCATCATCCAGATATGCATCTTACAGGATACCGTAATGTGGAAATTGTGCTCTTCACACATTCATTAGGAGGAATTTCACTAAATGATATAGCAATGGCAAAGATGATTGACGAGGAAATGGGTTTTAATTATTCTCCAAAATGGTTGAGAGAGAACCCCGCAGCAAAGAAGGAATGATGCAAAGGTAAACCTTTCTAAAGTGCAGAAAAATCACGTTCGAACAAGATAGAGGCAACACTGTTTGATGATATAAGTTGGCCAATCACATTTCATGCAAGTTTATATCAAGCAAACTATGATGTAACCCAATCTATAATAAGGAAGCACTAGATCCCTCTGCTAACAGCTGAAGATGTGCTATTGATTGCTCCTGAGAACATAGCTTTTCATAGCAACCATTAAAGAAGTATCGAGGTGACCATAAGTATCATACTTTTAGAGCCCAACTAACCCCAGCTAGAGCAACGCATCATCTTCTTCCAAATTTCTGTTCTCTCTTCTCCCACCTCCCTCTTCTGCGTCGCCTATTTATCAGCACTCTTTAGCCAACATCTCACACAATGACGATGAATCTTGTTCCGCACCTAGGACGCCGCCTCCACCATCCTCACACCTCCAATCTCCCTAGCTCAGTAGAACATAACAAGAGAAAATGGAGAGCTTCGTGTTAAATTTATTCTCGGACCAGCTGTCGAAAGTTATTCTCGATTTCAATCCAAACACGATCAATGCCAATCTGCTCTCAGGCAAAGGTTCTATCACAAACCTGAGGCTCAATGTAGACGTGATCAATGAATTTTTGAACAAGCCCCCCCATGGCACTTTGCCCTTTGTCAAGTTTACGGAGATTAGACTATCAGAACTGCGAGTAGAAGTAACGAGCTACACAAATCTCAAGAAGTCTCCGATCGTACTCGTTATTGAAGAGATTCATGCCTCGGCGGTGGAGCCAATGGAATATCATTTAGATCCTGCAAATGCACAAAAGAAAGCAACGCCACCGCCGCCACAGCAACAACAAAGTAGCAATCAAGCTCGTCAACAATATGGCCTTTTGCACCGCATTCTTGATAATCTATCCATCAAAATCAATCGCATCCATCTTACATTCCAAACTCTTGGCAAATTCAAGACCAAGCGTCGTGGTATTTGGACACCACCTCCCGTCTCTGTGACACTCGAAAATGTCGAATGGATATCAGTATCAGAGGCTGGAAATCCTGGTACTCCAGAATCAGTGTGGGCGCACAACGAATTGTTTGTACAACAGAATAGATTTCGAAAGGAGGGGAACGCTCCTCAACATCGGTCCTACATTATTTACAAGAGGTTGAGCATGATTTGTCATGTGAGGTTGTCATCCAAAGCACATTATGAACAAACTGACAAACATGAAGATGTCAAATCTACTGCATTGATAACCAATACTCAAATTGATGTTCATGTAGCGTACATCCGACGTCTTCGCGATGCAGGTGTCTCGGGTATTGATGTAGATGTGCTTTGTCATGATATGGATATCAATCTGGATGTAGCAACGTTGCCAGATTCAAATGATGACACTAATGCATCTCAATCAATGGGTTGTGATGTGGGATCGTTTGTGCACATGATGATAGGATTGCTTCATTGTTACTACAAAGACCGTAGCTTTGTCGATCCGCTTCTTCCGGATGGAGTTCGAAATATAACGAAGCAGCATGTCCCAATTGGAGAAGTACAATATGAGAAGGGCGTCGTGAATAAAGAACCAGAAGAAGAGGAGGAGATTGGACCTGATGATTTGTTGCCTGAAATATCACTAATGGATGATGTTGAATCTGATAGTGATTATGAAGAAGAGCCCGATGAAGAGCATGACGAGGCATTCCTTGAATGGAAACGAAGGCACGATATGCAGAAAGATGGGCAGAAAGATAGGACAATTAGTGACATGGTTGCAACAGACGACACGAGCACAGTTGAGCCAACTACTCAAATAGAAAAGCTCTCAAAGGAAGAAAGTGAAAAGGACGACATGGGAAAGAAAGAATACAAACGTAAACGCAAAGCTGTCATCGTTATTGCAAATGGAGCACAAAAGTTCGAGAAGGTATCATTCAGCCTGAGTATATCAAGAGTCAATATGAAACTCTTTTTACCTTCTCATCGCTCGATTGGAAGCACCAGTCTTAAGTCTCTTGATAGACACTGCGTCGAACTGTTGGTGGAAGGTCTAGTAGCTGAATGCATCTGGCCTCAGGTTTCAGGTCAAATGGGAGGTCATGTACAATGTTCGTTTGGATATGTACACATCTTAGATCTATTGCAACGTCTATGCGAGAATCAAGATGACGGGAAATGCTCATGGACTGCGGTGAAATTATCCCCATTACTTAAAATCGGGACTAGACTCTTTCAAGGCCACGATATTTTTGCTTTGCCCCAATATTTGAAGAAACGATGGGGCGACGAGCTCGCCGGTGGATTAGACAAGTGTGAAGAATTCCCATCAATGGAAAGTAGGAATACTACCTGGACTTGGGATCGCCCGCGGAGAGGAAAACGCGCTTTCGGACTGAAATCAACAATATCTTTTGTTGACGAGAAGCTTACGACGTGGAGTAAAACAAGCGTCAATCACGAGGCTTGCTTGGGAAAGGTTGATATCGTACTAGATTCGGTACCGATTGACAACATGATGAAAGTGTTTTCAAACCAGAACTCGTTGATTGATGCAAGATGGTTGTCTGGAGATTGGACAGCAGATATTTGCAACGATGCTATTGCTGCCGATACTTTTCGCATGAAAGATTACCTGCAGCCGCTTCCAGCAATTTATCAGTCACGCCATACCTCGTCCTCTTTGTCTATGCCATCGTCGGAACTGAGGTCTATTACCGCTCATCTAGGTTCTATCAATATCAGAGTTCCCAATCCAGGAGGTGGCAGCATTTCCTCATTTGGCATGGCTGATGTTATCTGCGGCTTTACAGAAGCAACAATAATTGTTTCATCAGATCTGCCAAAGTCTTTCCTCTCAGGTAGAATTATGGCATGCGAAAATAGCAACTCTGGCTTCCCTAATGATCCTACTGATTTCTCATGCTCACTGGAATCTCAGCAAGCACCGAGTTCAGATGAGAGTACACAATTTCGGATGCAGGTCAGTGTAAATAACTTTTCGGTGGACAGTATGCCTATGCATCAAGCCCTCCTACATCGTGATGACAGCAATGTAAAACGTCTCATTGCGCCTACAAATGTGACATTAATGACATGCCTTGAACAGACCGGTGCCACGAAGCAATCTATTATTGTCTCTGTTCTTCTTCAAGAATTGGAGTGCAACATGAACTTGCGGCTGCTCTGTGGTGCATTGCAAACTCTCAATTACCACGCTTGCAATATCATGTTGAAGCCAAACGGTACCAGTCAGATCGATGGCAATATTGCAGCCAAGAATAATGGGGGCGATAAAAACGTATCATTGGCGCTTTGCTTTCACATGCCAGATATCAGTGTCCGGTGTTGGGGTGAAGATTCAAATCTTCAGAGTCGACTCCTTTTCCAAGTGAAAGCAAAACAGTTTGAGCTTGGCTCAGAGTCAATGATGGGGGGCATTGAACACAGAAGTGTGCTTAAAATTGCAATTGATTCCATTTCTGTAGACGTTTGTTCTGAGGGTGACATCATGCTTGAACTTCTCTCGATCGGCATTGGAACGTCACATGTCATTGCGCTGGGCCAAAGAGCAGTTGAATCTTGCTCAATATCTAATGCAGCAGTGGCACCAAAAGATGGTGGCGGTCTATCATTGCGAGTAGAGAATCACTGTGATGTCAGAGGTACCATGCCATCACTATCCTATGCCATCGATAACAAGTCTCCACTTGCTATTTCTCTGAGCTTCGATGCACTAGAAGTCTTTCTGAAAAAGGTTGTCAATGCTCTGTCACTGCCTGTTTTGGAACAAAGTACAAGCATCTCTATCGGGAATTCAATTTTTGCATCAATGCATCAATTATGCTCTATTTTTTCGTCGAGTAAGGAAGATTTTGATGCAGAGGTTTACCATGAAGAGAGGGCAAGGAACACACTGATGAGATTTTTTTTGTCCCAGATAATATTGTTAGTGGTCTCAGATGAGAAATCATTTCTGCTGCTATTAAAAGACATCGAGATAGCTTCCGGGCAATATGATAAAATTGCTTCACTAACTGAGAATCCTACGGGTCAAGATCTTTTGGTTTGCAAACACTGTGGAGGTGACAATCAAACTTGGCTCGACGCTCACCACTTGATTGATCCAGACACGAAGGAAGCAAGGGCTACATTTTATGCGATGAAATTGCAGAACACAATCATGAGCGTTGCATCAGGGAACAGCTTTGATATTGTGTTGCCCCAAAACGTCGTAGATTATCGCTCCCCCATCCCGAAAGGAGGTTCATCAAAGCAAAGCTTGATTGATATCAAGAGCATGAAGAAAATGATGAGGCATTCAATGAAGGTAGGGAAATCGTTTTCGTCGTCATACTACAAGCTATATAGCATGTTGCATGCAACGTTGTCAAGTGACCTTTCACCAACTGCGATGCGTTTGCATAAACTGATTGCTGACTACCACGAAAAAATGCAAGCTGTCATTCGTCACATGGACGCAGAAGTGCATTCATTGAGAGAAGGAATTTTCTTGAAAGAGAGAGAAAGAATTGGAGCGCTGGCATTAGCATCGTCAACGGCCTCTGGCTGGGTTCGTGTTGGAGAAGACTCCTCATTTTCAAACGCTCGGTTATTCACTTCAGCCACATTTTGGAGGTATTGGATGGTTCTTGACAAGTCTGTCATCGTGCTCTACAAAGCTCCTGGCTGCACCGCCCCTTCATTCATCATACCGATGCATAAAAGCACAAAGCTTCGAACAATATCAATGGCATCATCTTCAAACAAAAATACTGTTGTTGGTAACCATTTACGACAAAGAGGTTTTGCTCTGTTTGATGAATCAGAGGGCATGGAGCTATTCTTTGTTACAAATAATCAGACTGAGTACGACATGTTTGTGTCATCAATCGGACGAGTTTTGAAGTTGATGCAAACAGATTCAAACACGAATGTGCAGAAAGGAGGTAATGAATCTGTCGATATCAGCAACAGCAACAATTCCAAGGTTCTGCTATCTGAAGCTGGCACTGTCTCGCAAACAAACACAACGGCCGATGTTGACCCTAGTCTCCACGAAGCCATTCAGGAGGAGGCTAGTGATCCCAACAATATATTGAGTGTATCTCAAGCAACCGTAACAATAGATACCATTACAGAAGATTCTCATGTCGAGGTCATGGAAGAGATGATCGACATACAATTGGATAATGAAGTGGGGGAATCTACAGATGCAGCTTTTGTTGACGGTGGCCAATCACAGTACAATCAGACGCAAAATACTCAATTGCTGCGAAGTGAGAATGCATCAACCTCGAAGGCCTCGACTAATGCATCACTATCAATGCGAGAGCGTCTAGCTTTGGCAAAAGGGAAATCGAAACTTGCCTCGTCAAAATTTGGTTCTACACTGAAAAATGCCAAACAGATAACCCGCGAGGATATCAAACAAAAAGGCAGTCAGAAGATGACAGTGTTTAAACAGACTGCGAATACGACGCTGTCATCAGCTGCTGTTTTAGGTAAGGCGAGTCTGATACAAGCGACTACAGCAGTTCGATCATCAATACACGAGCAAACTATCCGCACAGCAAACTCTTCGGACTCAATGGACAAAAACAATCCTTCAAAGATTGAAAAAGTGAACAAGTCCATGACGAGTGCAATGCAACGTCTTCACATCGACGAGAAGGTTACAAAAATAAGCACCGCGGTGAAGAGTGTAAGAAGCGAAAATCAAGTCATGCGACAGCTGTCTAGTGAAATGGTCTCTAGGCGCAAAATTGGTATTGCGGAGGAGCACATGAATAAGCCAGTGAAGTTTGATGCTCGCGAAACATTTACTGCAATATCGGGTCATCCAACCAAAGTTAAATCAATTGTCTCAGGTGCATCATTGGCTACTAATGATCAAGTTTGTGCACCAGCTGAGCTCCGAAAGTTTGATAGAAGCTGGTTTGTCGATGTCTCCACAACAGGATCGATGAACGGAACAGCGGATGTGAGTGCCAATGAAACGACGGATGTATCAACGAAACCGCATCATCAGATGAAATACAAAATTACATTGACAGATGTTTGCAACGAAGTGAACAAACATTCAGTGGAAAGAAGCATTAGTGAGCTGTTAGCTTTCCACGTAAACGTCTCGGAATTACTTGCAAAAACAAGCATTCTTAGGGACAATCGCAACACTTCTTCATTTGAGCGACTCCAAGTTGCTGGTTCTCTTCTTGAACGAATGATAGAAGGAAACACTCCATCACAGAGCTATTCATCTGTTACAGATATGCACTGTGAATGGATTAAGATATTTGCATCAATGCTCCTTGAAAGCTATTTGCCAGAACAGGTGTTAAAGGCAATAACAGATTTTTTCGATTTTAAGGACGATGGTGATCTTGCGAGAAGAAAAATCTTTGCCGGCTCTGCATTACACTCGGGTGAAGAATCTTGCGCTGCAACAACCGAAATAAATGAAGCATTTGATGATTTTGCAATAGCGGCTTCGAACCCGAATCAATCTTTTCAGTCATATGGCCTGGTGTCATCGGCAAACGACCGCGTAGGTTCTCAACTCCTCGAGATTATCATGACTGCTTATAACGAAGCTACCAGTGAACGTGACAGCGCGCTTGCCACACTTGCTGTTTCCTCTGTCGTGAATGACCATCACATCATGCAGAAGCAACTTGCCAGAGACCAGTCTAACAAGGCACCCGTTGGTGGAATGAGAAGTAGTGACGATGAGATGCTTGCGCTTTGTAAACAGCTTGGAAGTGAAATTGCAGCTAAAACAGATGCTGAATTTGAGATCAAGAGACTAAAGGAGCAACTGGAGCTCGAACGCAAGTGTGCACAGGCGAAGGAAGCTGAACTACTGGAGCAATTATCAAAGAAGAAGTAATTGTTATCTAAGTCAATACTTACTACTACGAGCGAACTGATCACCTTGTCATTCTTCGTGCAAGCTTTTTGTACTCAAGCATGAGCTCGTCTTTTGCCTCACATTCTGGAAAGTTCTCGAGATCAAAGTAATGCGGTGCCATTTGCACAAGCCATTCTCCTCTTGTTGTTGTTACAGTTCTAATATAATTTTTGGAAGTTAATGCAAACTCCTCAAACACTACCCATTGTGGCTTGCTGTCAATAGACGAGCCTGGGTGAAGATACACTATTTGGTTGTCTTTCACTGTCAAGTAGTTTCCAGCACGTTGCAGATATGCAGTCTGCATGTACATAGCATTGGTCAGAGCCATGCGGATCGCATTGGTGTCAAAACTGCCGTTTGCACCTCTGCACGTAACAAGAGGAATATCCAGCCGTCTCATTATTCCTTTCAGTTGCTTCTTAACACTTTCAGCACTAGAGATTGAACGATCGTTGATAAAGTTGTTCCAGCACCAATCTCTCCTTTCTGCTTGAGGTACCTCCTCATAAGTGGCAAAAGCATTGAGCAACGTGATGTGATCGCTTGTGTTGTCGACAAATTGAGCTTTAGCTTCATCGGCCGCCTTGGCATTTTCTCTCGGACGCAAGAAGATTTGTGGTACACTCATTGATGCCACGATACTGACAATTTCATCGGAACAATTGTAGTCAGGACTGCAGATGAGCATTTTGGACAGCTGCGGATCCAATGGAAGCTCTGCCATTTGTCTTCCTAAATCAGTCATATCGCCCTCGTCATCCAAAGCGCCCAAATAATTCAGTACCTCCAAAGCACGCATGAGAGTCTCGGGTGCTGGAGGGTCCATAAAATCAAAGTGAACCAAGTCATCGATTCCGAGTTTTTTCAGTGTCAAGACCACATTACTCATTTTGCTTCGAAGAATCTCTGGGTAGGTGGTTTCCTGCAAGTCATTATGGAAACTCTGTTCCGTGTAGAGGCGGAAACATTTACCCGGACGAGTACGACCAGCACGACCACTTCGTTGCCTAGCAGATGCACGAGAGATTGGACTCACGAGCAATGACTCCACACGGATGCGAGGATTGTAAACTTTTTGTTTGCTGAAGCCTGGATCAATCACGTACACAATTCCATCAATAGTCAACGAAGTCTCGGCAATGTTCGTACTAACAACTACCTTCCTCCCCGGTTTACCTCCCACGACTTTTGGTCCAGGCGCAGGCGTAAAGATCTTTCTCTGCTGAGCAGGGGGCAATGATGAATAAAGCGGATAAACAACCAGTTCAGATGCATCTTTACCCATGTCTTGAGCACCCAGTCGAATTTCCTCGCATGCTTGCTCAATCTCCTGTTCTCCCGTCAAGAAGACCAAGATATCTCCTGGCCCTTCACACTGATGTATCTGAATGGCAGTCCTAGTAGCTGCCTCGACATAATTCCTCTCTGGTTCAGCCGTATAGAATACTTCCACCGGAAAGGTCCGCCCAGGAACCTTCATGAGTGGTGCTCCTCCAAAGTATTCCTGAAACTTTTCAGCATCGAGCGTAGCAGACATAACAACAACTTTCAATTCTCCATGCTTGCTCCCCTTCTTTCGTTTTGGAAGCACCTCCATCAATAAGCCCATCAACACATCCGTCGCCAGCGTTCTTTCATGTGCCTCATCAAGAACGATACATGAATATCGACTCAAGAGAGGATCACTCATCGCTTCTCGTAGCAACATACCATCTGTTAGAAACTTGAGAACCGTTTCGTTGGGATCACTAACATCTTCAAATCGGATAGTGTACCCCACAGTTTTCCCCAGTGTCACATCCATCTCTTCAGCAACACGTGCGGCAATGGAAGTTGCGGCTACTCGACGAGGTTGTGTACATCCGACACAAGATTTGCCAGGTGTTGCATATCCAACTTCAACCAAAAACTGAGGAATTTGCGTTGTTTTTCCAGAACCAGTTTCTCCCTCGATCACCACAATCTGATTTGCAGCCACAGCTTCCAACAGGTCGCTTTGGAATTTATACACTGGCAGCTTCAAACGCGTTTGTAAGATGGATTGATATCGTGAAGAGTACGCTTTTCCAGTCCAAGGGTTGATATCTGAGGATTGACGTGCATCAAGTGTTTTGTGTTTCTTCGCGTCATCCGCGAGGTCAAGCTTGCGCTTGCGATCTGTGGAGCTGCCCATTGTAACAACTACTGTTCAGATTGATGTATAATGCCGAAGTAATCAGATTGATAGCGTCGGTATTGTTCGATGTGTTAGGAGTTTATGTGGCAAACTCACTGAGAGAAAAGAATTTTAGTGTGATGGGTGGTCGAAAAAGAGGGAGAGAAGAAGAGAGGAAAATTTCAGTCGCACGACAGACCGACTCTGTGGCAGAGTGCACGCAGAGTGATACTTATTATCTTCCTTTGCTCAAAAACGACTCCTTCAGTATTCGGTACTTATTACTTTAACTCATTGCCACATCTTAATTACTCCATCCCATCCACAAGTAAACATAGTCGAAGCCTCCACAGGATGCCAAACAGCTCCAATACATGGTCCCTTATCATGAGCATGATACTTCTGCAACATTCTCGTTCTCTTGAAGTCCCAAAAGAACAACTTTCCGTCACTGTCACCACTGCAAACGAATCGACCATCGGGACTTATTGCAATGTCGCATGCATATCCGGCGGTATTGTGTCCCTCCATCTTCTTCTTACGTTGCAGGGCAAATCTATCTCCAGCCTGATAGACTAATATTTTGTTGTCGAGGCTTTGGCAAACCAAGTACCTTTCACTGGGGTGCATTGTAATTACAGGCATTGAATGCATTGTCGGGTCAGATATATATTTGATTGGGACTCCAATATCCCATTCCCACACTAAAACCTTCTTGTCGTCTGATGATGTTACCATCTTTGTACCGTTGTCTTCTACAAAGTTGATCGTATTGACTGGAGCCAAATGATGATCATACTCTTGGGTAATTTCTCCAGTATTGGAATCATACGCGACAATCTTATTATCCGAGCATCCCACGACAAACGTGTTATCATCGTGTGGGTAAAATTTGACAACATATGGAACACGACGATTGGTATATGTCCCCAACACTTTCCCAGACTCGGTATCCCACAGCCGCAAATATCGATCAAACGACGCACTGACAAATTTACTCCCATCATTATTAAACTGAACATCACGCACTGCAGCAGTATGACCCACATATGTCCTCATACACTTACGTTCCGCCACACTCCAAACCTTACACGTTCCATCCAACCCTGCACTCAATAACAAATGACCGGTTCGTGGAAACAACCGAATGCGATGAACCCCCTTGTCATGTCCCGTAAATCGTGCCACACACTTCTTCGGCACAAAACAAGCATGATCATCCACATCATGCAAATCCACACCCTTAACCCCCGACGGTGGTACAATCCACGATCGTCCACGATAATCCACCTCTTCTGCCCCATGAAATGTCGTTTCGGGCTCCATAGCATTGGGATTCTCCCCCTCCAATCGGGGTGGTAACAAGTGCGACATTTTTCGTTCCACCAATCGATCAAACTTTTGCTTCTCATTATCAACGTCACCACCACCACCCTCTTCATTATAAATGCCACGTTGTCGATCTCGTTCGGCAAGTCGGGCACGTTCCGCCTGTATCCGTGGATGAAGTTCCACTCCAGTATGAACTGCGGGTATGGATTCATTTTGGAGTTGACGTTCAGTGGCGGAGGGTGGTCCCCATATACCATAGGTGATGTCATCGTCTTCATCGTGAACTAGTGGCCCTTCGGTTTGGAGTTGTTGTTTTAGACGTGCTCTTCGGCTTAGTTTGGGTTGTGGTTCTGAAGCAGGAGAATGCGGCCTCTTTCGAACTAGAGACGTAGTATTAGTAGTACCATTATTATTGGTTTCTTCCCCTTCTTCTCCTTCCTTTGCAGAAGTATCACCATAATTCGGTGGAAATCTTCGTTCATATCCATAATCATTCCTTTGAATTTCTCGTACCACCTCCCCCGGAGCCAAGGCAGCCTCTTCGGTATAAGCAGTTCCTGTAGTAGCACCCTTTTGAAAGGCATTTCTATTTTTAGCAAAGGAATATTCATCAATAGCTGCATTTGCCTCAATTTTGGAAGTTGATCCAGTTTTGGGATCGATGGCTCGAATGAAGGAAGTGGTTGTATCATTTGGATCCGAGAGCAATGCTGGCCCTTGTACGGAAGAATGCAGTACGGCCTTGGAGGGATTATTTGTTAATATGAGAGCTCCACCTCCTTTGCTGGAAATACCATGGGAAGTAGTAGATTGATCTTGTGTACTGCTCATGCCCATTTTGCTTCGAAGGATAGCCGCCGGGACAGATGGAATTGGCGCCGCGTTGAGTGAACCTGGTGGTGGACGAAACAAGGTCGTTGGCGCTGCGGCAGTGTGAGCCTCTTGGTGGTGGGCAGTAGCAGCGCCTTCGTCGCTGTCGGAAGAGGCGTAGCCGCTGAGAAGATCCATGGTGCTTATTATGTTTATTTTAGAGAGGTCGATTGTCAATTTCGTTTCTGTCGAATGTGCGGCTGTTGTTTGTTGGGAGCAAGAAACGGGCCCCTTGTTGACCTTTTGAAAGGACTGACAATAGTGCCCTTAATGCAGCTTCTATTTTGCCCTGGATCTGGTCACTCTGCTTTCCTACACCAATATCCGTTTTCGCCTAACAAGGAAAGTTCGCAATCGATTCAAATCAATTCAAACCTTTTTTTATTGGTAGACCTTCTTTTCAACCCTAAATAAGTATCCAAGAAGTAGGTACCCTCCCCAACGACAATTTATCAGCGAACGATCAGCGTAAGTAGTATGGAGTAGAGTGTCTTTACATAAGTATCACCGCAGCAGCTCAACGCCTGTACTCGCTACCTACCGAAGTCATATCTACCTTTATTAAATGAAGTCATCGGTTCAAGACCGCTGCCACCACTTTGTCAGCTGCTTTGTGTATCCGCCGTAGACGCACTCATCATGAAGAATTTTGTCAAACCATTCATCTCACCTTCCAAATTGATATACCCGTCTCCACACAAAAAAGGCCCTCCGCCTTCCCCGCCTCCTCCTCCCCCGCCGCTCAAGTTCGATATCATTATTGCACAAGTTTATGGACCTGCGGCCAACATATACAAGGACATATTTGAAGTCTCTCCGACTGCATCACAACACGAGTTGAAGGAGGCCTATCTGCGTAAATCCAATGAGATACAAGTCAAGCTGGTCAAGCTATCCAACAACAACCGTAAAAGTATCCTGACATCAAAGGAACGAACTATCGCAAAGAAGAAGAAACTCCTTTTGACGCAATTAACTGCTATTTCGGAAGCATATCAAATTGTAGTAGATGAGCAAAAGAAGAAAGAATATGATACATCCATTGGATTGAAGGAGCACATCTCGGAAATCTCTTTTGATTGTAATGCTGGTGAGTTCCCTGGAGATGAACAACAGAATAAGGCGGTAGAAATTACTAGCTCTGTGCATAATGTTGATTTGAATAGTAGGATGAAAGAGTATCTCAAGGACAAACAGACTGATGCCGATGATTGGCGTGTAGGTACTGATGACTACGATGTTATTACGACAAAGGAAAATTCAGACAACAAGGATGGCATAACGACGGAGGCAAATCCAAACAAAAAGGTACAATTCACTCTAGAATCATTGGGTGCACCATCACCACCATCGTCACCTGAAGATGTGAAAAAAGTTTCAATGGTATCTCCAACTGGAGTGACTGGTTTTGATAACGCTCTGTCAGGTTCACAAGACGTTACCAAAACCGATTCTCCAGGTGATACGATCACTCCAATTTTACGAGTGAGACAGGACAAGGAACAGCTGGCAGATGTATTTGCATCTTATCTAAATCTGAACAACTTTATCAACGCGAAAGAATATGATGACGACGAAAAAATGAATAATTCGGACACCTTCACAGTGGAAGAAGATGATTGGTCCAGTGATGGAACTGTGAAGGTTTCTCATTGTCAAAGTGACCTTAGCAATGGATTTTGTGTTTTTGCTGAAGAGGTCATGTCAAAAGCGTCGTTTATTGCTGATGGGCTATGCCAGTAAATCTGTTTAATTAATATTACTCTAGGACAACGCTATCGTTGATGATTCGCCTAATCAAAGAATTCATCTTTTCGCTTCGAAATGGATGTAACTTCTTTTAAAAACTGATGATTATCGTACACTAAGCATTTCATTTTCACAGCGTCAGTCATATTACAATTACATGTATGTACAATATAACATTGTCTCTTCTCGTTGACCTCACTTGTATGCCGTTCATTGTCGTCACATATACATAAACAGGATCATATGTTTCAAGCCTCAACTTTCTCCTTAATATCACGAGCTGCAATGGCTGACAGGCGACGAGAGGCGAGAGCAATCCTTTGCTCCTTGCTGAGTTTTTCCTGTTCGTTGTATACATCATCAAAGGCATCACCGCAGCTACTTAGAAAGACAAAGAATTCAATAGCATTCACTGTGTCATCTCCACCGGAAATGGCCTCCCACATCGCGTCAAAGTCCGTGTCGGATATTTCTCCAAGCTTCCCATCCTGCAACCAATCCTTCATCTCGGTTTTGCTTATATTGCCATCACCATTGGCATCGATGTGCTTGAACTCCGCGGCCAACTTATCAGCGCTCATACCTCCAGGAGATGGAGCAATCGACACATTCCTAGCCACGGTCTGGACGAAGCGCTTCTTGTATCGGAGCCTCTGCTGCTTCAGACGGTGAACGTAGTAAAGAGAAAGAACTAGGCATGCCGCCGCAACACATCCGATGACTATGCCTGCAATGGCACCAGAACTCAGGCCTCCGATCGGCTCAGCGTATCCACAGACACGGCCTTCGACCCTGGCCTCGTCTTTGTACTCCTTGAAGAGCTTTTCTGAGCCTCCCTCCTCGGTAGGGCATGCCTCCGTTGGATTGGCAGGCTGGCAATAGTCGAAATGACAGTACTGCTGCTCAAACGTCTCCAACTGGAAGTCGCGGACCATCTCAGAACGGTCCAGGGTAGGGCTACCTCCAATTGCCTTCGCGCCACATATCTTGAGCTTGTTGAAACCCTGATCAATCAGGTCCCACTGTAAGGAGCAGTAAGTTTCAGGGGAGATGGTGCCAAGGTTGGGCATCCCCGCCATCGCCGCGCAACCTTCGCCACCGTCGGGAGCGACATAGCAGTCGGCTAGACACGAAACTCTATTGCCTACTGCCGTGAAGTTGTTAAAATAGAGAAACTGCGATGCGAAGTCGTAGGCACCATCGACGACGGAGGCGCCGAGGCCCCAGAAGTCTTCGTATGTCACCTCTGGCTTGGCCTGATCTTCGAGGTACATGACAGCAGCCGAAACCTCGTTGTAGTGGTCGATGAAATTGGCACAATAAGACGCTGCGATCTTGTACGCATCGGTGGTCATGATGGACGAGAGTTGCTGGTAGTACGTGGAGTTCTGTGCCTCCCATGCTTCCACGGCGGCGAGTCGTAAGGCCTCTCCTTCCGACCCACCAAAGTAAGGTGGGATGGCGGGCTGATCGCTTTCGCCGACGCCTGTGTCTGTGTTGTTCATCTCGTTCAATTACTCTAACTCTAGCACACGGTGCACCCTACTTAGCTCAATGATCAATGAAGGAAAGAAGAAAGATTGAGAAGATTGCTATTCTTCCATCATATTGTCTTGAAAGAACAAGGTTCCAAGGCGAGGACGGGCTGGCAGCTGGCAGTGTCGAATGCTTGTGTCCGAGCGAATGCTTGTGTCCAAATTATTCCATGTCTTTTTGGCCCTTGTTGCTGGCAGTAGATAAGTAGGAGTATCAAAAGTTCAAGCATCAGAGCTTGAATCAAAAATTGCGGGAGGCTTAGTGTACTCGAAAACCAACAGGCACTCTCTCTCTCTCTCTAGAGTACGATAGCAGCTTGAGAGAGCGAGAGAGAGAGAGATACTACTTATTTGAAAAGGAGTAATAACTTCTTTTACAAACTGATGATTATTGTACACTAAGCATTTCATTTTCATAGCGTCAGTCATATAATACTGATTCTTCATCACTACCATATTCGCCATGATCAGTCCTTTGGACACAAGGACACGTATTCAAATATAATGCAAATAAATCTAACTCCTCATCACTCTCAACATCTCTTTCACGAGTGCCAATGACCTCTTTCTTCTCCCTATGTCTTCTAGAACTCTTCTCCTTTGATTTTCTTCTAGAACGCCGTGACTTCTTCGTTCTTCCAGATTTATGCAGTGACGTGTAGCTTGCATCATCGTTATCATCATTAGCTATAGCGATACGGTGCTCATCAAATTCAGACACCGCTGTTGGAGATATAATCGGTTCATCAAGGCAGGTGGCTTTATCCAGACTTATTCGATCCAGGGGTTTTGATTTCTCATGTGCTGGGGTTATAATCTCATCTACCTCATCATGAGGACTCTGCTCTGGAGAATGTGGACCAAGAACTAGAAGCTTCGGTACAGAGTCAGCCATAATAGGAGAAAGTTGTACGTAGTCACTCTTCCTTGCCACGGAGACTTTGCACTCGTCGTTTTCGTCATCATCTTCAAATGAACCCTTCACGTCTTCTTGTCGGTAAAATTTGTTCTCGTTCTTCTTCTCTTCTGCCATCATCGCCAAACCAATAGCCTTATCATATTGTTTCCTCTTCTCGGCATTTATTACAATTTGATATGCCGCAAAACAAGCATCTATTTGTAACATAACTTTCCTTTTCAGTGACGGATTCTTTGCAGCATCATCCAACTTTATTTGCCCCTCCTTCCAAACACGATTGTATGCCTCATTAAGTTCATCTTGGCATGCATATGGAGAAACTTGAAAGATGTCTGTGTAGATATTTGTTGTAGGACCGTAGGATCGAGCAATAATTGGATCAAAATGTAGAGGTGGCGGTGGCGGAGGTGGTGGGCTCTTCGGAACGGATAGAGCTGCAGCAGATGTCGGCCTTGGTGGGCGGCTGCTGGGCCTGCTCCTTCTTGGGTGGGAACGAGGAGGATTCAGTGGTTGCAAGGGCATGGTAGGTATAGCTGTAATTTCAATGGGGTCGAGTACAATGGCAGTTGTGTGTACCTCATCGTTGCAAGTTGTTAGCTACTAAAAATACACATAAAATATTATGCTCATCTAAAGAAGTGATTTAGTTGTTTTTGAATCGCAGAGCTTTCCTGTTTGACGGAAAAACGGTACGATAAATACCTGGTGGCTCCCCCAATCACATATCTCCTTCTCATTTCTCCGATCTCGGGAACCCTCCGATCGGGTTTGACATGGTCACGATGACCCCATAATGCCAGCGGTGGCGCTGCGCATCACTCACAGACCAAACATGGTAAGCCTCCATCCAAACAGAGACAGCAGACAAACGAACATGCAGCAATTTACAACGCAACAACAGGATAGCAATGATGCTTCATCAGGGAGTGGTGGCAGGAGGCGAGCTACATCTTTCGTTGCTGCAGCGGGGCTTCTTTGTTTCCTCATCGGCACATTTGTCATGTACACAACAAACCGTTCTGCGGTTGTAGTGACCAATCCAAATGTTAATACAAAAAGCGAAGAATTGTCTTCGTCGTCAACATCATCACTTCTGCGGCCCTCCTCTCGGCGTGCTCTATCCGAACTTGTCCGAGTCGAAGATGGAGAAGATTTGTGCTCCTACAAGCGCGAAAGATTGATAGCAGTAGCGTTGGCAGAACACGACGTCTCGCCTACCTACCAGGCTTCCTTCCCCGGCTCGGGTGCTAGAATGACACACGAATTAATTCGAGCACTCACCGGTATTGCCATATCAACCGACCATGCCTATGCGGTAGAGACAAATAGGCACCGTCACAGTGTCGCCGTCAAGACACATTATCCAGATCCCAATGGTGTCCCTCTAGACGAGTTTGATGAACAATTCAATGGTGCTGTATTGGTGTTGAGACATCCGGCCAAGGCCATCCCATCATTTTTCAACTTTTGGTATGAAAGGGTGCATCATCTGGCCAACCATTCGACAAGGGCACCCCTCGAAGAGTGGATAAAATTTCGTGACGTTTCCTTGGTTAGTCAGCTTCAGCATTATCAGCAACACATGGATTTTTGGATGAGCAAGTACGAGGAGAATAGGGAGAAATTATTGGTGGTAACGTACGAAGACTTGACGGATGATGTTAAGGGTCCTGAAACAACTGCCAGAATTGCCGAATTTCTAGGGAAAGCCGAAGGTGTTCAAACTGTCCCTCCCGAAAGTATCACCTGCATTTGGCAAAAGGTTGTCAAGTATGAAGACATTGGGATCAGCTTGAAGTACGGATCAAAACGAAAGGCAGGACCGAAAAATCATCCCTATACGGATATTCAGTTGTATGCTATTCAATTAATGATGCAGGAACAACGTATCAAGTTTCAGAATGATCCTGATATGACGGAGATTATGAATAGGTACATCGCGGCGATGGCGGATATGGCAACTGAACCTGAACTTGTTACTAGTTAGATAACGGATGTTGTCTGTTCATAGTGTTGTAGTAGAAAATAGAGTTACATTTTGCATCAAACAATTTTTTAGAGCGGGATGATTTCGCTTCCTAGCTAGACTTGCCTGTTAATGACTGATGGTGCTCGTGCCATATAGACATGTCCCCGTATAATGGAAATGGACTGAAGTGAAGTCCAGTAAAACATTTAAACATTTATGTTACATTAGAATTTCAGACTCAGACAACCTTGACCAAATCATAGACCACTGCCCTTGCCATTAGAATGGGATCAGTTATCAATTCTTCTCACTACAACCTTACCACACGAGGAGGATCGCAGCTCTTTCCTCGTCGACTTTTGGTCGTCGACGATGCTCTGTCTCGATGCGCTGAAACAGATCTTGATCGTTGCTTGACATTTTGGGATCGGCCCCTCGTCGTCGGTCGGACATCAGCATGATGATATTTGGCAATATTACCCACATAACACCTTGCATTTCTTAAAGGTGAAAGAATCTGCACCATACTTTTGTTAATGTCTTTGACAGCTCCTTTCAAATCCTTCACAGTATCAGCCATCCTATCGTTATCGTCACATCCACAAAGGAATCTACCGTGACCTCCTTGTCGAGAGTAACGAGAGCGACGTGAAGAAGGTGCTGGAGTTGGAGTAAGAAAGGTAAGGCTATCATCTTCTGTAAAAGCCGAAGCGTTGTCTCGGTAGGTCAAACTATTCGTTTCAAAAGTGGTTTCGTCGCAAAAGGTGCTTTCATCTTCTCTGTTAGAAAAGAGGAATGGAACGTCTTTCTTTTCACTTTTGTAATACCGTGCGGATGTCCTCTTTCCCTTGCCACTTTCATAACTCCCACGAGAACTAGAAAGAAATGAATCATCCTCGACTTCGTCACAGTGGATGTCATCCTCGCTGCTATAACCACCTCTTTCTTTCACATAAGAACTAGAACGACGTTGTAATTCCTCCTTGACTTTGCCACGCGACCAATTTCGTACGGGAGCATGAACACTAAACTTCGTCGGGCTGTTCTTAGGTGTTACAAACATGGCATTTGCAGCCGAGGTAACCTTTTTTGGAGAATGGGTGTCACGTGCGGCAACCTTCTTTGCAGGAGATACTTGCACTGGTTGCTTACGTAACAAGTCATCATTATTATTGGACGCATTGATGTTTGATAGCAACTTGTCCGCCAGCAAGTTGCTTCCGACTGCGGTTGTTGCCTCACTCCTTGGATATTCGAAAGGGTCGTTGCCTTCAAAGTAATTAGTTGTTAGAGCTGTTGTTTTTGCAACTGCTGAAGATGTGATTGGTGCATCAGCAGCAGCTGGGGTGGGTGCTGCTGCCGCCGCTACCTTTGCCTCTCTGAACGGATTAGTAAACCCTTGATCCGCCCAACTATCATCATCTGGAAACTTGAGCGACGCTGAAAATCCTGCTAGAAAAAATGAAGACTCCTCCACCTCATCGAAATTAAGCTTTTTCTTCGACAGGTTCGTCGTCGGTGGTGTCAAGTTTGCCGCCGCAGATCGAGGCGAGCGGCGTGTCTTGGTTGGTGGAGGCGGCGGAAGGAGGGTTGAGCTCATGGTGGTACTTTTCTTTAGCTGCGCTGCGCTCGCTTTACCAGCATTGCGGAAGGGAGCGGAAGATACTAGATTCCTCCAATCCAACAAGTGTCTTGTTCGAAATCGAAGGGGAAAGCTGTTGACACTGTTGTACTAATTCCTTCGTTCAAGGGGTCTTTTTTGAGTCTTTTGAATTGATATTCAAATGATTCAAACGTGAGATGGTGTCCCAGGCCAGGAACAGACGGCAGGTTTTGAAAGATTGGATTCTTGAACGATGTCGTGAACCTACGCCTGCTGCCTGCTGCCATAATATTATTGTGCACAGTATTGTTGCATCCATCTTCATATCAATATCATCCCCTGATTGCTACAACACAGCAGCACCATGAAATCCTTTACCTCCATCGAGGTATTCCTCTTGTCGTGCGCGATGGGAGCTGCTTCTGGATTTCAACTCCCTCAAGCCGCAACAGCTGCACATGCGGCATCTAAACTATCCATGTCAATTTCTCCATCTTCCATCAGTAGCCTTCTCGTTCGAGGAGGAGCGGCAGCTGAGCCAGCTCTCCAAAACTTTTATGGTGATGCCCTTGGATTTTTCGGGGGTATCCGTATCCCAGCCTCCTTCCTTGCAGGTTCCTCTCTTGCTGCAATATTTATCTTCAAAACGAAAGTTGGCGATGGAAAAATATCAAAGCTGGAGAGACGTGTGCTAGGGTTCTATCACTTGAACAGTTTGCTTGCATTTCTGCTCTCGCTCAATACGATTGCTACGGCCACGGTTGCTGTGACACATATTTATCATGGAAGATTCAACAAAATGGCTGAAACGGCCTACTTGATGATGAGGAGGGAGTTTGCGTACGAATTGTGAGTTTATCACCTTGTCGCAGCATATATTGATTATCAGTACATGCGGATGATATTTCTAACTTGCCTCAATATCTACAGCATCACAGTCCGATGGTCATTCCTTTGTTCACTGTTCTGCTTTCTTGGAATGGTTGCAAGCCGCTTGCTCATTGAATTTGATTTGCTGGAGAAAGGTAGCAATGATGTCGACGCAAAACACAAGAGGGATATTAGCGTGTTGGTTTTGTGTGCGATTGGTGCACTGGCTACGCATCTGTTAAGCTATGTTAATCAGAACTTGTGGTGCTGGCATTCATTGATTGGCATGACTATCTATCTTGGCAAGGTAGGTGCTTCGCAGTTGTATGCTCTTTTATGTATGATTCAGGTTTGACTGTTGATCTCACAATCCAAACACTTGCTTTTTCGTACATACACAACTTTCAGATGATCATAAAACGAGCCTTTGTTGAAGCTCGTCCATTGCAGATTGTTTCGGTTGGGCTCACTGCAGCATCGGCATTTTACGCCGCCAAACTGGGCTTGAGAGAATTAAGAGGGGAAACTGAAGATGTTTCTGACTAATGCAAAACAATTCCTGTTGGAGTATCTGTCGCAAGTATGTAGTCTCAGTACCTATTTTGAATATGTGATGAGGTTGTTCAGTAGATTTTGAGTATTTTGACTTCTTAGCAATTGATTTGACCTGGCTGACACTAAACTCCAGTCCACCCACCCGCTGAGGTTACAAATGTTCTTAGAAAGAGAGAGAGAGTGATAGAGTCTATCTCTTCTTCCTTCCTTCGCCTTATTTCTCTCTTTCTCACTCTCCCGCAATTTTTGACATCTCTCCTTCTCTGTTTTTTGTCCAACTTTGCTCCGCACCAAGCCGATGCTCTTCCTACAAGAGCCCAACCGTCGACAATCTTGTTCGTTGTTGGCCTAAAAAGTTGTACTACAAAGCGTGTGAAGCCAATTATTCCCTCTCGCATTCTCTTACTGCTGCACAATCTATTAGTATGAAGTCCAACTTGATCTCGGCAGCTGTGCTTGGGAAGACAACCCGGTCGGGTCGAACGGATACCCGGGCAAAGATCATTGAAAGAGTCCGTGATGGAGCCCCAGCTCAGTTTTCATCTGGCCCAGCTTTCAATTGGGCTTTCTTTGCTGAGGAAAACTCCGTCAACAACTTCGAGGTGATATACAAGTCTCAGGTTGCAGATGAGGATGAAACTACCAAGGATCAAACTGAAGAGAACTCTTTACCAACTACTGCCACGAACTCACATGATTCAAGAGACGACAGTGTTCTCGGAGAAGATACGCATGATCCGAAAACTAAACAGGATTCCAAAGCTCTACACAGCGTGCTTCCTGATTACGATGCTACTGTCTTAAACGACGTCATCACCAACATTAATGACCCAGGAGTTGGGTTTGCCGAGGACAAGATTGCAGATGCTAGTGATAATACTGATAAGAACAAGAACAAGCTATCTTTTGAGACCAACAAGGAGGCATCTTTCGATGACAATGACAGTATCTTTGATACATTTGAAGAAGAGCGAAGTGAAGCTACCTCTCCTCCGAAGCGACGATTATTTAACTGCGGTGGCGGCGCCGACCTTGACTTGATTGAAGACCTAAATGTAACTCTGCGCCAAATTTTCTCTCCAATCAAAAACGCTGGGATTGTTATGCCAGACAAAATCAAAAAGATGGCACAGGAAAAGATTCTTTCATTCAAAAGCCGCCGACGAAATAGTAGTGGTGTTGCCAAGAATGATTCGGATGAAAGCATGTACTCGGGTCATAGTGAGATGTATTCAAGCAAGTTGGATGATAATGGAAAAAAGCGAAATGATAGGGTTAGAGTAGGAACTCCTGAGTTCAAGGCAATGATGTCTCGTCGTCGGGCTGTGTAAAAGGTCTGGTTGGCGTGTATTATGTGTAAAACAAGAGAATCGAAACATTCTACCTGTGCTAAACTAATTGTTACCATATATAGAGTAGTATCATATCAAACAAATCAAACATGTTACACATATAGCCTTTCATATCGGTATGACACCCTACTTAAGTAATACATGCAACATTATGTCGATAGACCCAATTCGTCACATCAAACATCCACAAGTTAATTCTTTATAGCCTTCTTCGCCTGCTTTGGTAATTTCACTCCTTTCTTCACTTTCTGTTTGTTTTTCTCAGCCTGTTGTTTATCGTAATTCTCCACTAACTCAACTGATGCATCCCTTATCTTATCCGACATCTTATCAATATCATCTGGACTGATAATAAAAGCAGTGCCAACTTGATTCAAGGTATTCTTGAAATCCTTGTAGGTGCCAGAAAGCTCCTCAAATGCTTCATCCAACGCAGGGAAGGGACATCCCTCATCACCATTCTCACCCTTTCCACGATGGGAATGGATTGTCACACGGCGATTCGACTTCTTTCTACTCTTTCCCTGAGGTGTACTACCCTTAAGGATTGGCTCAGGCATATCTCCTGTCTTGTGGCTTGGAGAGTATTTCCCCCTCGCGTCATCGTTCGTTTCATACGTTTGATCATCATCATAGGTGACGTAGGTGCTATCATCGTACGTCCCATAAGTTGCATCACCATAGGTATAATAAGACTCCTCGCCATCATCATAGGTCCCATAGGTTCGACTATCATCGTCATAAGTCCCGTATGTGCGACTATCGCGGTCATCATCATCATATGTCCTCTCATCAGTGCGGTCATCATCATCATCATCAGGCTCAGGAGCGACACGTTCACGATGACTACTACTCTTGTTGTCATCAAGCTTGATATTCTTGAATTTGTTCATGGACTCAAAGTCATCCACACCCGTGGGAGAAGATTCTTCGTCGTCTTGATGCTGACCAATGACCTCTTCGGTCGTCTTGATAGAAATTTGTTTGCCACGGGTACCTCTACCATGGAAAGCGGGGGATGCTTCTTCTTCCTCCTTCTCCACAGTCTCTTCTCCCACGATGACGGGAGATGGAGCCTTCCTTTCATTCATCGCCCCCTGAATCGGTCGGCGTTGTTGAGCATTCATCTGACGACGATAAGTGGAACGCTTCTGACCAACCGATAGTGAAGACTGTGTCTGCTGCTTGGTTGGAGAGTCCCTCATGGATGACGGAATAGCTGATCCACGCCCACCTTGTTTCTGGGCAAGAGCGTTATCATAAATCGCCCTTCTATTCCTATCACTCAAAATCTGAAATGCCGCGGATATTGCATCCATTTTCATTTCCACCTTCTTTCGTTCCTCCTGTGATAGGGGGCCATTGGCATCCCCCTCCCCAGATAACTGCTGGTAGATTCCATATCGGAGGCAAAAGAATGCCTCTCGTATCTCTTGAGGAGAGGCTGTGGGTGAGACGGAGAGGACGTCTGTGTAGATGTTGGCGTCGGGGCCGTACACCTGTGCGATTATGGCGGGTTCACTCATTGTGGTGGTGGTGGTGACTGACTTGCTTGCGGTGTTGTCTGACTTGGTTTCGACAGCCGGAAATTTGGGCTGAGGGTGCTGCCGACGTCCTGCTGTTGGTAGCGTAGGTTGATTCAATTGCGTAGCCTCTGGTTGCTGTTGCTTCACTGGCTTTGCTTCAAGGTGCAGCTTGGTTGGGCGAACAGAAGTATGATTAGGACCCGACGGCGGCGGTGGTGCATCTGGAGTAGGCGGAGACGGGGGCTGGCTTACGAGGCTAGCAACTCTTTGACCCTGAAAAGCAGGTTTCTGCTTCTCTTGCTTGGTAATTGTATCGGCGCGATGATTGCCCGAGGAGCGGATTCGTTGTAGCATGCCCATTGTATCGTCGTCGATGTCCTTTGAGAGCGCGGTGATTTGTTGCGTGATGGTACTAAAAGTCGGGTGATGGTGGTACTAAAAGTCGGATTTGCGACGAGAACGGGTCGAGCACGGTAAATTTTGGCCAAATTTGAAAGGTGTGACTTGGCGGCAAATGCCAACCCCGCCCAAACGACTCTACGCCGGAATAGTACTAGATACTTCGTGTTCGCGCAGTGCGACTGCGAGCACCGAGCAGAGAACGAAGAGGTTTCCAGAGCTGTCTCCGCGGTAGGTAGGTATGGTTGTGCTGAGTCTTCTTCTTCGAAGGGTCTAATAACCATACTACTAGGGCAGAATGCAGCCTCTAGAGGCTAGAGCTTGGCATGGACTGACGTTTCTCACCATAACATAGTAGAAGAGAATTTACCACGGACACATCTTGTGCACAAAATTATAAGACATAGTAACTGCATAGCTTTGTTTAAAATCATCTTTACACAACATTTTCTGCTTCTACCAGAAATCAGATATTGTGTCAGATGTGTTTGCCCGTATTCTCTTTGATGTATTCTCTATCTCTTGTCCCAATAAATCACTGTGTAGATGTATAGTTGTTCGTTGCATGTCATTAGAGAGAATTGGTTTGAAGGTACCTGTGATCAAGTCCATACACTTCATATGATTCACATCACATATCCAAGCATCGAGGTGATTTTCCACTCACCTCAAAACTTACAAGATACCAAGAAGCTCCACATCAAAATAGAGAGTGGCACCTCCAGGGATAATTCCTCCAGCACCTCTGTCTCCATACGCCAAACGACTGGGCAAGATAATCTTTCTCCTTTCTCCAACCTTCATGGTGGAGAAACTTTCATCCCATCCTCGGATGACCTGGCCGGCTCCAACCTTGAATGTAAATGGTCTACCCCTATCGCGAGAACTGTCAAATTTCTTTTCAGAGTCGAACCCATCCAACCATCCTATGCAACATCAATCAGATTGGTATTGCAGATACAAAATGTGAATAGAAACGTATTATTTCAGTGAAACATTGCCACTTTAATCAAAAACGATCAAAGCGTATAATATAAGACATGAGTCGATATAATATTATCTTTCTTACCGGTATAATGGGCTTTGACAGTTTGTCCAGCAGCAGGAACAGCACCGTCACCTTCTTTCGTAACGAGATACTTCATTCCGGATTCAGTCGTTATGTAATCTGCATATGGATCAGCATCATCGGCAAATGCAGCCTTCGGAAGAGAGACAGCAGCAGCAGTAGCGGCCGATTTAGCAAGGAAGTCACGACGGCTTGTGGCAGCTGCTGCGTTGGTGTTGGGGGAGCCAGCCATCATGGAGAGAGAAAAGGCAGTTGCTACGGCTGCTCCGCCGATCAGGGCTAGGGCTAGTGAAGTTACGCGCACCATGGTTGTTGTTGTCTTGCTACTACAATACTGTCAGCACTGTGTCAGAGATACGCATTCAGCAAGATCTTTGTGACGTTTTGCAGATGATGGCGAATGGCGCCAAAATGGTCGTTGGCGCCAAAAAGAGGCAAAGATTTTTCACGAGGACGACTCACAAAAGTAACTCGCACATCACCGCACGTCGCACATACACCGCCTATCTACGCCACACAGCCAAGCAAAATGATGGCAACTACAGTACGCTCAGTAACTCGCATCGTCGGCCAATACGGCAGAAGGACAGCTTTATTATCGTCGTCTACATGTTGTTCCTCTCCTTCAATTATTCGATGCGCCTCGTCATCAGCGGCACTCAATGATGCTTCATCATCACCGCCACCAAAGAATACTACTGATGCACAGACATCGACACCTCACAATGTCTACATGTGGGGAACATCCAAACAAGGGACAATCCCTCTAAGTCTCCTCCAAGAGGGAGGGTCATCAGTCGCATCCGGCGGTATGTTCTCCGGTAGTGAAAAAATAGTCGATCATCCCATGTCATTAAATTTAGACCAAATTGCACTCAAATCCTTCTTGGGAGATGATGACAACACTATTATCGACAATGATACAAAGTTGCAACAAATATTCTGCGGGGCTACTGGAACCGCCATGATACTCAACGACGGACGATGTTTCGTATTTGGCTCGAATAAAAATGGTGAATTGGGCATTGGGCAAAATAATAATGCCACAGAAACACCCGTCCATGTTCCCCTTCCTGATCCTGTGGCCAAGGTGTCACTTGGTCCCAAGTTTTCCGCATTTTTAACTACCACGGGTGACTTGTATACATGTGGATATGGTGGATCGGCAGTCAATGGGATGGGGTGCCTGGGTCATGGTAATATGGAATCGTATGATTCACCCAAACTTGTCAATTCTCTGGTGGAAGATGGATGTTATGCATCTGATGTACATTGTGGGGAGCATTCCATGACTGTCTTGACAACGGAAGGGGAAGTGTTGACGTGTGGGAGTGGATCATATGGTCGTCTTGGGAATATGGAAACGTTTGATCAATTGTATTTGGAGCCGGTGGAAATGATTGCTGGTGATGATGTTGTTCAGATCGCTGGTGGTTTTGCATTTAGTTTGGCCTTGAATAAGGGAGGGATTGTTCATGCTTGGGGGAGGAATAATGAGGGACAACTTGGTGCTGGAGTGGTGAGTTTGTCAAATTTGCATGTATTGCAGTCCATGAGCGTGTTATCAAAGAACAATTGGAGAGCTGGGATAACGAGACAATAAAAGCAAAAGGATCGATAGATCTAAAAATCACGTGAAGGAAGATGAATGATTTGTGAATATGACTCTGCCTTGGGCTTTTATTGATGGTTGTTATCATTCATCGTTCTCACACTTCTCTACAATTTCTGCTTGGAACAGGGACTTGCTGTAGATGTTTATGCAATGGAAAGTCTTCCCACCCCAATTGAGGGTAATCTAGAGGGTAGAAAAGTGACGCGTATCGCAGCTGGGCACTCACACGCAGCTGCGGTCACATCCACTGGGGAGCTATTCACATGGGGAATGCACGTGGATCATGAGCCCAAATTAGAAAACTCACTTTTGCATACGAAAATTATCGATGTTGCTTGTGGTCAGAACTATACACTTGCATTGGATGAAGAAGGCAGATTGTACAGCTTGGGAAAAGGAAAGACTGGAGTGCTTGGGTTAGCTTCGACTAAAATGACTCTTGTTCCTATTTTGGTGGAAGGTATTCCTGTGGGTGAAAAGGTAGTCTCAATCAGTGCTGGATGGTCTCATGTTGCTTGTACAACTGCGTTAAAAGAGTAATGACTTAAGTGAAACAATTCAAGTCTTTTCTCAGTGCATAAGTTACGTATTGTTAAGTTAATGATATTTTCCGATATTCCTTTCTGGTTATGGTTGGCAAATACTACCGCGTTACAAGTGGCAAGATTTCTTCAAACTCTGTTATGATCGCATAGCTTCCATGTACAAATCCATATCATCGATGGTGTTCTTAGATAAACCCTCGCGAGACCAATCTTTCACAATTTTCGCGTCTATTTTTTTTGGAGATAATTTCAATTTGCAGAGGAGTGATGATGGTGGTTGTGGTTTTGGCAGTAGTTGTGATTGCGCTTGCATTTCTAATTCCTCTTCAGTCACAGACTCAAACGTACCACCAATGGAATTAGAAGAAACATCAGAGACGTTTTCCTCGAAGGTTGAAGTGTCCGACAGACTTTCTACTCTTGAGAAGGATTGTATCGTGCTGCCATCATCTACATCTTCACCAAGAGTCGCGAATGTACCTGATGCCACACTTGATTGATCAAATGTTGCTAAAGTTGCTTGATCATTTGGCGCTATGGTTGATTGATCCTCGTCGCCTCGAAACAAGTAAGTAGGTGACCAGTCAATGCAAGGACACCCTTGCGACCAAAACCACGTCTTCCAGCTCTTTCGCTCTTGTTCTATATTTTTGGCTCGTTCTTGTCTTTGCATAGCCTTGAGCTTGCGTCTTGCGAGCATGCTAAGTGTCTCTTCTTCCTCCTCTTCCTTCTTTACCTGTTCTATATTCCAGGTTACCGATAGAATTGGGCGTTTCTCTTCCAAGCTTTCGAAAGTCAACGCCTCTTGTGGCCATTGTTCCTCCATTTCATCAGTGTCATCAGAACGCTCAGATTCTTCCAGATCTCCGGTGATTGGAATCTTTGGCCGACCATCTCCAGCTATTGCCCAATCAAGGACTTTTTCATCAAAAGCTGTCACTGTCTGGGGAGAACCATTGCGTAGGGCAGATTCAAGTGGCTGCATTTTTTTTCACAAGCAGCCAGGCCTTCAAGTCAAGTTCATCAGTTGTTTTGCTGTCGTCGTTTTCAAGCATACAATACAGAAACAGAAAATTCAATGGTGGTAGATGGTAGCTCCTGTTGTAGATAGAGGATCAACCGCGGCAGACTTTTGTCATCTGGATGGGCGTTACGCGTTACCTGGGATCCAACCGTTATCCAACCGTCCTCTCACTTGGCTGTGAGGAGCTAACTTGCGTTGGGCGATGAAAAAGGAGGACGTTCTTGGAAGTGGTAACCCAAGTGGAAAGGGGGGGCGGATCCTTAGGATCTTTCTCGAGATCGTCGCCAAATTTGACGTCGGAATCAGTACAATTTTGAAGAGATACCTCAAGGGCGCCTCTATCTGCGCGAAGAACAAAAACAATTTTTATTATTATTTGCAATTTGCACCAATACAAGCCTCCATTGCATCATAGCTCTCGGTCAATGAGTCTGACTCTCGAGGAGGCAGCGAACACCACCTCTTGTTCTAACAGAATCATTTATCACAATGAAAAAGTTCTTCCGGAAAGGCCGTAAACATGATGGCGGCAACATTAAATCAGCAGCTATAGAAGACTCGGACATGGTCAACTCCGTCGACGCGGCAGTTGAGACTGCTCTCGAAGGTGATAGAGAAAAAATCTCTTCGCCGTTAGTGGTGCAGGATAAATCATCGATAGAAATAGCGGATGTTGCTGACGATAAAGACACCGAAGCCAACGAAGAGGCTACGGTAGCTAGCACTTCTGATGAAAGCAGTACCATTCAAACACACACTAAAGCCTTTGAATCCGTCAAGGAATCCGTCAAGGAATCCTTGTACTCCGCCATGGTGCCCCGTCGTACAGCAGCGAAAGATGAAGATGAAGAGAGCTACGCAACGAAGGCAAAGAAAGCATACAGCTGTTTGAGTGGCTCGGTATATACAGTTGCTACATCTATGGACACGTTGTTAACCACATGTTCGAACACTTGTTGTCTTCAGGTCGAAGATGAAAGTCAATTCAATTCCACATCTATGGCTGATTGAGGAAGAAATTCTGCGACATGGATTGACTGCAATGACTATGTGTGCAGAAGGTGAAAAATTCACTTTCTTTTATGTATGTTAGCTTTTCCGTAAAATGTAAAGAAAGATAGTTTAACTGTTTCAGTTAAATCAATGGTATGTTGCGTTGTCTGGTCGTCACTTGGTTTAAGAGAAACTATTATAGCTATCTACGGCACTACCGCCTTCCTCTGGAGGCTTCATTAGATTGTAACTCTATTAACTCGTAAATAACTTGTCAAAACAAGTATAGTATTAAAATATATCATTAAATCTCTAAGTTCAACAGCTACTGTCAACGTCGGAGCAACAACGCTCACAGCAATCACAACCGTCTTCGAGTTCACTGCAGTCCGCCCAAATATTCAAGCCGCGACCCCATGCACACACCTGGTTCACGCCTCCTGATAGATCATTTTCTTCAATTCCGACCTCCACTAGATTTGGAAGATTGAGGAGAACACTTGGCACATCTCCAGTGAGTCTATTCTTGAATGCGTATATCTTTTTCAGATTCGACAAGCTGCCCAAGCATGTTGGAAGAGGACCGTTGAAGTCATTAGTATCAATAAAGAGATCCTCTAACTTGTACAAGCCACACAAATCAGTAGGAATTTGGCCGTGTAGCTTGTTATCAGACAGATACAACGACTTGAGCGTTTGCTGGGCACCTGTGATAGATGGTGGAATCTCACCTGTTAGGAGATTTGAACTTAGAAATAAAACTTCGAGGTTTGGTAGCTCAAAAAGAGTTTCTGGTACACTCCCAACAAAGCCGTTTTGATACAGGTGGAGGTTCTTGAGACTTTTCATGTGTGGTAGATTACGAAGATGACCAGACATTGCATTGCGTGAAAGGTTGAGTGTCTCGAGATTGTGCAACGTCTTCATACTAGCTGGGAAGCCTCCTGAAATGGTGTTCTTTTTTGCGGAGAAGTGCTTGAGGTTGGCTAGGCTCCCCATAGTTTGGGGTAGGGTTCCGTACAGCTCATTTTCGTCTAAAGAGATTGATTTGATGTTGGCAAGGTTACCGATGCCGTTAGGAATCGACCCAATGAGCTGGTTTTTGTCTAGATAAAGATACTCTAGAGATGTCATCGAACCAATAGATTCATCAATGTACCCTCCAAATTGATTATTGCTGAGCACGAGCAATAAAAGAGGTGTTTTGGCCAAGATATGAAACTCGATAGATCCCTCGAGGAAGTTGTTATGGAGAATCAATCGTTCGATCTTCTTTTGATGATGAGACATCTCTTCCCAATTCACTTCTCCGGTTAGTGAGTTGTTTGATAGGTTCAGAAAGACTAGATGCGAGAGTTTGAAGATAGTCTTTGGTATGCTTCCTCCCAAATTGTTGCTGTACAACCCGAGTTGTCGAAGCTGTGTCATTTTGTTTCCGATCTCATGAGGGATCTCTCCAAGAAGATCGGGGTTGTTCTTGATAATCAGATTCTCTACATCCGTGAGGAGGGCAATCTCTGGGGGTATAGTTCCTTGCAAATTCGCTGCATCAAGTGCAATCGCTCGCACTTTGCCATCTTCGTTGCAATCGACACCATCCCATGCTCTCCCGTACTCTCCAACAAATCTACATTCGTCACCATCTAACCACCCTTTCACAACCCCTCCGTCACCTACACCCATAGAAAAATACATGGTTGCAAGAGCAAACCTTTGACGGAGTCGCCTCGTCACTTCAGTGTCATCCCAATTATCTCCTGAGTACGGAAGATGAAGATTCAAGTCATCGTCATACAGTAGCCAATGTTTTGCTTTGTACTGAGGGGAGTCGATAGTGGAAGATTTTCCATCTGTAAGAGTATCTAGATAATTGTCGATCAACTTCTCCCTCTCGCCAACTGACTGACTTGATGAATCTGATGGATCCGAGGGAGAGTCAGCAGTAGGTGGGGGTGTAGGAGTAGGCATTGCAACTGGTACCTCAGTCTCATCCTTCTGCATATTTTGGAGATGAACAATAACAACGACAGCTGCAACTGGAATGACGCACAAAATAACGGAGATAAGAGCAACTGCAGCATAATACTTTCTCTTGTTCTTCTTCGTAACGCCAGGTAATACGCCAGCTCCAAAACGGGAACGTTTCTCTTGCTCGTATGATTGAGATTCAGCATCGTAAGTAGAGCCTTGATTATGGATGACTGCAGTAGTAATGCTCTGAGTAAATGACGCCAGATCATCAGCGTACGACGACTTTGTCTTGGAAGACGACTTGCTCGATACAGAACGCCCGGGAGACCGTCTTGGCGATTGGCTTGGCGTTTGATATCTAGATGTTCCAGAACCATAGGATGCTCCTGGTGTTCTAGGAGTCCCTGGCGTTCTGGGCGTTCTATCTCTCTCAAAAGGATCTTCACTAATATCATCAAAGTGGTTCCCAATTGATAATGGACTCGAGTTACCAACATGGATGTTGCCAGCTCCTTCCTCGTCAACATCATCAAACAATGGCGATCCATCTCCCCTTGAACTACGACGTTTGTGAGCATAGTTGTCAGCAAAACCATCAGCATCACGAGTGTCTTCTTTTGGAGACCATCGATCAGCCTTGTTTGAATAAGTTTGAATGACTCTTCTGCCATCTGGATCCATCATTTTCTTGGCCTTCTGTTCTTTTCTACTCTCCCATCTATCCATGTAGTTGAATCTATCAGGGCTGCGGTTGCTATTGTCTCTTACTGGCGACGCATCTCGAGCCCTGTACCTATCAGCAGATCGACTTCGTGATTGTCTTGCTTGTTTATTGTGGGCATCTACTCTTCTATTCCTTCCGGGACTGTGAGGAGCTACATATCTCACATCTGGCGAGAGTTCACGAGCTCTTTGTCGTGCCGTGTGTTTGTCATAAGATCGACTTCGCAAACCTCCTCTCGCTCTCTCGTGACTTCTTTCCCGAGCAGCATATCGGCTAGCGGAGTGGCTTCGTGGCCCATTTGATGTGGTAGAACGATGAACTGGTGATGTCGACATTTCCTTCACGTCTTGGTATCGTTCTTTATAAGATTTGAGCTCTCGGAAGCGATCTCGTCCTCTCCCTGACGAATCCGCCACCGACAAGGAGCTTTGGCTTTTCCCAGCGGATCGTATCGTTTTGTCTTTATCATATCTTTTTTCATGATGTTGGTACTCTGCTCGACTGAATAGATTGGCCGCTTCCAAAGAATTGGGGGAATTATGTGGCTCTTCCTTTTGTGTGCCAAAGGGCCCAGGCGTAGGTCGCCATGTCGAGCCTGATAGACGGCTCTTATATTCATCATTCATGTTGTTGTTGTTGTTGGACGACATATTGCTACTCCAGCTGATGATGCACTTAGGTGAAACTGTTTATCGCGGTGAGGTGCTGTAGGGAGCTGTTTAAAACGCACCGTTCATCGGAAGCTCACGACATGGTTGTGCAGAAACTCAAATTTTTCATGTTGGTAGGAATTCGTAGTCGGACTCACAGGATACCAGGTACGGTGCAGCGTCAGAAGTGATTTTTCTGCCTTCACTTTCGCGTGCGTTGAGCCAGGCTCACACCATGTATCTCGACCATATCTTAGTGAATGAGTACAATGTACTGCTGACTTTTGCGGTGCACAAAGCGAGCTGGCATTGTTACGCTTCTGAGCACAAACTACTTGTTTGAAGATATATTAGTCATGAACTTTCCGGAGGAGGCAACGAGGGAGGAGGTAGAGGTCTCGGTTAATGATGTCGCATCCGTAGGTGGGGGCTCAACGACCTCCAAATCAACTTTGGGCATGTACAGCAGCACGCGGACAGCTGCTACCCGTAGTAGCCGCAAAAGCAGCAAAAGCAAACGAAAGAAAATGATCAATTGGCCTACTTTGATCCGAGAAACATTTACCAACTTGTTCGATCTAATTGGAGACTGGGTTTACTTATGGGCAATCTATACTCGCCATTATGTGGATGTAGATAATGATGCCGATGAAGCGGAGAATAATCTGTTGCTAGATTTTGAGAAGGTCATGTTGATCTTGCTTTTTTTCTGTTTCCTATCGACGGTTCTCGGTCTTTGGACGATTCAGACTACTACTTTGGCGGCTTGTGGAAAGAAATCGATGTGCTGCAACTGCACCGTACCACGTCTTTCTTTGCTTGGTATTGTGCTGGAAGATATTCCACAATTTGTGCTTACGTGCTACATTGATTACAACTTGATTGGATCATTGTCTCCAGCTGGAGTGCTGAATATATGTTCATCATTAAGTTCTTTGGTTGTCAGACTCACCTCTCGCTATGAAGAGGTTCAGGATGAGAATGATGACAAGCTTCAACCAATCATTGAGTTTGCAATGTAGGTAACTAGGAACCCATAGTGATTATATGTACAGTGCAGAGTAATAAAAGTTAAGTAGTGGCATAAATTTTACTTGCATGTTATAGGTCAATCTGCCATTGAAATCGGCTGACAGTTCAAAGCAATATCAATCATTTTGCTTCAACCCTTTCTGCAATTGATTTGGGAGATGATGGGGCCATCAAAAGAAGAAATCCCACGACTATGTTGCATCTAAATTTTTTCGAAAGTTAAGCATACCATTAAGCGCTGGGAAAATGGAAAGGCTGATCGCAGAGCTTGCTTTGAGGACTGGATTTTGAGTCAAAACAAATGGGGCCAATATGGCTAAGATATTTATTTACCCTTGGCTAAGATATCTGAGGGAAAAAATGGGTAGACAATAAGATGTTTTTCAACACAG
This sequence comes from Skeletonema menzelii, assembly GCA_036940005.1. Taxonomy (NCBI): domain Eukaryota; phylum Bacillariophyta; class Thalassiosirophyceae; order Thalassiosirales; family Thalassiosiraceae; genus Skeletonema; species Skeletonema menzelii. Next base: position 11,789 of record JALLBH010000291.1, on the reverse strand, counting down.
TATAAGTAGGTAGTTCTCTCGAAGACAAACGTGCTTTTACTTGCATCTACACCTTCAGACGTTTTCTACTGTTCTTCGACACTTTAGCAGGTGAGTCTTCATCTCCACTAAATGAAGCTGCATCATTGAATTTTCCTGGCTCATCATCATCGTCATCATCCGACATTTTATCCCAATCCTTTAATTTGGCCGCCATCATGTAATCATCTTTGAGTGCACTCCATCCAACCGACTCCTTCTTGTTTGTACTATCACCATTCTTGTAACTAGAATCACCATCCTGCTGTTGCTGCCTTGTACCATTGGCACTGTCATCTCCCTTACCTCCAGTAGCCGACTTCTTGATCAAATCCAAGAATCCGTGCTTCGTCTGACTGCTCACACCACCACTCTCCTCACCCTTCTTTCGCGCACGTCGTCCTTCCTCTCTTGCCTGTCTCTTCTCTTCCTCCTTTGCAGTTGCTTCCGCTGCAACTGCCGCACGATGCTTCGATATGGCATTAAATAGCGCTACCACACCACGCGTAGCAATACGTCGATGAGCCCTTTCTCCTTCAATCTCACTGGCAATTGCAGCTGCATCATTGTTATCGTTATCATTGTCGTCAATGTTACGTTTCCTTTTTGACTTTTTGGTTTCCTTCCATAGCTTTTCGGCAGACATTCCAGCAGACGGTGCGAGGGGTAAACGCATAGCTGAGAGGTTTTCAGAACGACGATTTCGACGTTTTTGACGTAACGCCTGTTCTTCTGTTTTCATCTTTTGTTGAAGTCGTTGCAATGGTGTAGTTGTTTTGGACAGAATGACTGGTTTGGTACCCTTCTTCTTTGCTTCTCCTTCGGAAGAATCCGTCGATTGCATCATCAAGGACTCACCGCCAAGAATACGGGCCATGGCGTTGGCCATACCAACCCCTTTGGCATTCTGTGCTGCTGGGTAGGAGGAGGATATTATTTCATCATCGTCGACATCAGAGTCTTGTTCATCTCTAGTAGCATCAGCGTAGTCGTCTTCGCTATCTTGCTCTTCATCATTACCATCTTCGTTACTATCAGATTCGTCTTTATTGTTGACTTGTTTGCGTTCTTTTGGAACTTTCATTTGTTCTTGGTATACATCATCATAGTCATCATCTTCATCGGCATCATCACTCCCCTCTGATTCTGATCCCGAAGACTGCTCCTCCACTTCTTTTTCTCTTGCATCTACCACTTCTTCCTCATCACTAGACTCATTATTATGTTCGCTATCACTACCCCCCTCTTCTTCATCACTCGATCCAGCAAATCGATCCAAATTTTGCAATTCTTCTTCGAGTTGCTTCTTTTCTTCCTCCTTCTTCTTTTGTGCACTTTGTTTGGAAGAATCGTTCTTCTTCTTTTTGACGTGATGGCGCACCATGATCTATATAGAAAGAGATTTTGTATTGATTGAGAGATTGGTAGGTGGGTACACCTATCAACAGCAGCAGCAGAGCTCAGTGGATATTATGGTAGGCATGAATGAGCTGAGTTGATGGATTGGTGGAGAGGGTCAAAGGCGAAGCTACAGAAGAGCAAGGGAGAGAAAGAGAAAAGTGCGCGGAGGACAGATTAGAGATGATGGCCCACGTATATTGACTATGACGCCCATTTTACATAATGACCCTGAGTAAGTCACGCTCGCACATACTTTCACTCGCTCCCCAAAAAATAATGACCTCATCTGCTCTCTCCATCGCACTTCTTATCCGCTCTGTCTGCTGTTACATCAGTATTGTCGGTGCATTTGATATCAATTGTCTGAATTGGGAAGGATAATAATCTACTCAGTGCACAATAATAGTCTTTTCGGGCGCTTCAGCTTCAGCGTTTACTTCTTCTGTTTCAAAATGATGTCATCAGCAGCGGCGTCTGGTTCGCAAGAGATGCAGTCACGTAGTCGTCAACAACAAAATGGTAGACAGCGTTTGATCCTCCTCACAATTGGAATTGCAGCTGCATCACTAGCCTCTATTTACACTCTCGGTCTAGCTCTATCTCTCGATGATACTCATGACTCACAGCCTTCACGGCGACTACAAACACTTGCACTGGGAATGTACATCGATCCAAAGAGTGTCGATATCAAACAATATTCGGAAGAACTTCACCAAATCAACAACAACAACATAGTTTCAGTGGATATGACTAATAACAACCCAACAACAAACGTGGATAGCAACCCATCAATCACAACCTACACTCATCTCATTCGTAATGAAATGGAATTGCCAAAATACAGCTTACAACACGTCATTCATGAAGCCCAAACAATGAGATCCAAATATTCCATATTACGCTATGACCCAACCACCGACCAATTCACCAGCTACTATTACAATCACGAACGATGGGTAACAGGCTGCTACAAACTAATGCATTCCCTATCGGCACTAACTGTGTTACTACGAACCATATTTCCAAAGCGATTTACACCCAATTCTCCCGAGTTTGTCATGGGTGTATCATCGGGAGATTATCCTGCCATGACGGATCAGGAGTGTCTTTATAGGGATCAAGATGAACCGTGTGATTTGTCGGGGGGGTTGAAGGCCCCGGTGTTGCATTTTGGGAGTGTGTTTCGTAAACCTATGTTTCCAAATATGATTGGTGAGTATGATGTGTAGTGTGTGTGTGTCTGTCTGTTCCTTCATTTGTTTGTGCACATGACAGTTTTATACAATAGTATTGTGTGTAGTTACGTTTATGGCAAATTCCTCATCTTGTCATTTTGTCCTCATTTCAAAACATGACAGCCATGCCAATGCCCGGAGAACATTTGGACTGCTTTGTGAAGTGGTCCATATCCAAAGAAGTTTGTGCACAATTCCAACCAAAAGAAGATGGCCGTGGTGTCGGGCTGGTCTTTGGGGAAGGACTTTCCTACGACGACTTGATACCACAGGTGATTTGGAGAGGGACCGACTTTTCATTTCTTGATTTGCAAAACAGTCTTGTTCAGCCTGAGTACAAAGATTATATCGAGGGAAGAATTGATCCTAATGGTGAGAATCGTTTGGCTGATGCAACTGCAGTGCTGCGAGAGAACTATTCTCAGCTTGTACCACGGTGGCAGGGAGTAGTCCTAACAGCCGAGGCGGAACAGGAGGCACTACCAACAAATAGTTTACCCAAAGTGAACATTAAGTTTTCAAGTGCAAGAGGAAAGGGCAAACCTGCTGCAGTTGGTAATCCAAAGTACAAAGAGTGGGAAGATATTGGATTCCCATTAGCTGGTCAAGGAATGCCACCAGAGGAAATGTCCAAGTTCAAATATCACATTGATATAGGAGGAGGTGGTGGGACTACATGGACAGGAACAACTGACAAGCTTGCCATGCCAGGCGTGCTATTTCATCACATCACATCCACGAAAGACTACATACACGATCATCTCCTCCCTTGGGTGCATTACGTGCCAATACAATCAGACCTTTCCGATCTAAGAGAGAAGGTAGATTGGGCAGAGACTCGTCCTGATGAGGCTAGGATGATTGCCGAACGTGCTACCGAGTTCATGAGGCAAATGGGTACGCCGGAGGGGTATGAGAGTCTATTTATTGAAGACATAGTCAAGCCATTGAAAGCGGTAATTGATGCATATGTTCCTGGAAGTCAAGACGATGATTCGGAATTTTTTTTCAAAAAGGCGTTTGTGCCCTTCATGGAATGTCCCAACATGTTTGGAAAACATAGTAGATTTGCTTCCAAGTCCATTGGTTCGATTTCAAAGATGCTAAAAACTGCCTGCAAAACGTGGGAACCTGTATGGAATGACGAAGAAGAAGATGAAGAAGATTGAATTAGAAGATAGTATGCTTCCAACGTCGTCCTATTCATTAATGAGAGTTTATTGTACAATGTTTAATCCATCTTCTTTGCAACTGCTTGAGCAGAATTGACCAAACAACCACTCACCAACCCAACAGTCACAAACACGCCGCCCACGATACCCACCAACGAGCTCAAAAACACAAACAAATTTTCTCTCTTCTCAACATGCCTCACTGCCAATGGAGTAAAGTCATATGTAATCATCAACCCAGGCAACAACATGGATCGCTGCGCCGCCAACGTTGCCGGTTCCACAATATGCTTACTTACACTCGCTTGATACGTCTCCCGTTCCGAATGAAACGTTCGCTTATACGTTGTAGGGACCAACTTTACCGCCACATTTGCCAATGCAACTCCACTCCCATTGTCCATCACATGATGCGCACCCTGTAATGGGTTCGTGCCAGGTGGAAATGGCGCACCAAAGGTCACATCATGAATGTAGTGCGTCACATTTGGCAATCGTCCATGAAATGGATCGACATTCTCCTTTTGTCCACCCATTAAATCCATACCAAATGCCAATACCGACGTAGCCCTCCGCCATGCATCGGGACTGACACTTACAGACAATGTCCCCCCCACTCGTGGTATGTGAATTGTTCCTGATACCGTACATCCCTCCCTTCTTGAATTTATATCAGCATTGATTCGATTAGTATTCCCCACGGCCTTGTTATACTCCTCAGTAGTCGGAACGCGTTTTGTAAACGTATATGGTTTGGAATGATAATGTTCAAATTTCCCAGAGGAGGAGTCGTTACCATCGTGGGCATAATCAAGTGAATTACAATGCAAGTGAGGAAAAGTCACATGTAATTTGAGTGGAATGTGTCGTCCATTCAATAATTTTCGTGCCGCTGCTGCACTCGATTTACCACCGTTATTACTGAATAAAACGGACGGTACCGAGTGAGCGAGATGCATCGAATGTCGAGTTTGAACTTGGAGGTAGATGAAGAGTTGGGAGATTAATAGTATGGCTGCGGTTGCTGAGGCGAGGAGTGTAATGAAACCGCCTGAGACGGAGCGTTCGCGGACGCCGTCTATTGGCTTGGCGAAGGCGTCGAAGGATGATCGTAGGACCATTGTTGTTTTCCTGTCGCGGTAGTTATCACCTATTTAGATGTATCTATCAGCCCACAATGTCGCCATTGCATTGAAAGTCTTCATCTCTATTACTCCTCTTATTAGAATCTTATTTGCAGTCTCTCTCGCCTCTCGTCGCCTCTCGCTCTGTGAAAATTGAAAATGCGATACCTACGTACAGTCACGTATGCATAGATAAGCAGTAACATATGATCACAGTATCGTACACGTGGAGCCTCGAGCCTCGATTCGAACCTGACCTGCAAACCATGATGCTCAAATCACGCGCTTCTAGCTATATATCAGTAGACACAGCAACCATGAGAGCCTCCCCACCACAGCTCCTGCTGCTAACACTAGCATCATTAGCAGCTCTGAACTCATCACCAACAAGCGCAGCAGCCCCCAACCTCTCCAACTTTCTCGGCTCTTCCACTTCAATTCCAGCCTACGAACGCATCCTCTCCCAACCAGTCTTCCAAGTTACCACCCCCTGGGGATCACCCTACATGCTCTTTGAAAAGTACAAGGATGAAGAAAAGGCGATAGAAATGGAATCAGGCAACTCTGGAAATGATGATGGAGATATGGACAAATTTTCACGTGTGCAACAAAAGGATGATATGCAAGACACTCGTCCAATTTCACTCTACTTTATGGATGAACATGATGCACGTGCTTTAGCGGATGAGATGAAACAAATGAAGCACATGAAGAATAGTGATTTACGAATTACATGCTCGTCACTTGGCAAGGCGGTACGATCGGCTTCCAACTTGGGACGGGGATTGCCCACTGGTCAGGGCATTGATGATAAAACTGGAAAGTTGTTAACGATGGATGATGGGGGAAGTTTACGACACAAGATTGTCCCATCCAAGCGTGAATTGTTCTATGCTGCTCGATGTGCAGGAAGGGAGCGTGTCGGTTGTTTTGGTGACTCACCCAATGAAGATGCCGATTTGTTGCTTCAGCCACAAGATGTGATTGAGGCCAATAAGATGCAAGCACGTCGTGCATCCAAGAAGAATACGTCACGACGAATGCAAAAGGCACGTCAGCTTGAAAAGGAGGGGTTGGTAGAAAGTCCAGAGGACCGTCTTCGTAGAGAGTATGCCCACATGGAAGGACAGGTGGGTCTGCCTGTCTTTTACTCCGAGGGATTGATGAAGAAACCACCTGCATTGCGACGTATCTTCCAGGGTGCCAAATCAGCTTGGGCTACATCGACTCTAACCCCATTGTATTTCTCGTATGAAGACTTAATGAGGGATTGGTCCACCATGAGAGAACGCAGCAACAACAAGAACAAGATTCCTGAAAAGCCCCAGGTGGAGGTATTCAATATGCTCGATGTTGTCACGAGTATTGATAAAGATCAATGGAGGGCTGAACGTCGTTCGGAACTGGTGAGAGAACAGAAAGGGTTTGTTGGAAAGATTCCTATTCTTCATAACTTGATTAACACGGGAAACAAAAATGCATCGAAGAAGAGTGGTCTTGAAAAGGTTGTATTCGTTCCGTCGAGTTTGGGTATTGAGGCAAAGGAGAGGATTAGTGCTGCGGGAAGTATGAAGACAAGATTACGACCTATGAGAGCTTGGGGCAAGAATGCTTAAAGATGGATGTGTTCTAGATAGAATGATGTGCTGAAAAGTCATCGCTGATATACACCTTTATTAAGGAACTATTAGCCACGCTATACAACTAAGTCTACAGTGAAAAAATCGCCTCGTCGGTCTGCACGATTTGTTACTTCTTCTTATCAGTTTCGGGCATAGGTTCATCCCAATCAACCTCTCCTGTCCCATACTTGTTCCCAGCATACTCCAACTCTTCTTCTTCTGACATTCCCTTAACTGCACGCTCATATTCTAACTTGGATAATCTCCTCTCGTCACCTTTGGCTTGAAGCCCTATAACACCTTCAAATTCACGAAGTTTTCTTGGGGCCCATCTTTTCCATGACGACATGAGTTCCTCTAATGAATGACATCCAGATGCATAAAATACTCCAGCGACTAATAGTGACGTCCCAGAGAGAGAGACGAGCGATCCTATAATCAATGCTCGTGCGGCAATCACTGGTGGCGGGATAGTGCTAACCATTATAGTATTTGGCTTGGGGATTCCTGCTTTATTATTGTTTGATGATGATGGTGATGCAGTAGCAACAGTGTCAATGGCAACAGATTGCATAGATAATGAAGATTCATGCATCGCTCGACGATAACCCAAATATGTACCCAAAGTAAGCGGTATGGAGGAAAACAGAAACGCCCTGCCGGGTGTTAAAAACGATTGTTGTGGTAAAGATGAATTGTTTTCGGAAAGACTTGACCCCGACTTCTTTTGCTCGTCTGCCATTGTTGATATATCTTGTCCTTGTCGGCTTCAGCTGTCCACACCACACCTTCACTCTCCCTCTCGACTTGCAGCGAATGCAGTTGCTTATCAAATATTATAATGGTGATAGTAGTCAAGAGACTCTAATGAATGTTAATCTATTCCAACTTATCCAAACGCTTGCTGCTTTCATTTTCATCAGAAACATTTTTGCTTTTTGCTTTGGCTGCCTAGAGTCTGGCCTTCGCCTTGCTTCTCACACTCTCTCTTCTCTTTTTCTTCTTCGCTGACCTTCGTTTTTCCACATTGCACATTGCTCTATTACAGTCGCTAGATACCATAGTAGATAGAAGAAGTTCAGTTTTCAGTTGCTATAATTAATCATTCAATGATGAAAGAAAGTCCATTAAGCTTGACTTTTTGCCTTTTGGCTCCTGCTTCTTCTTTTTCTTCTTTCCGACTTGTAAGAGTGGTGCATCATTACTCATTGGTCGCTTCTTCGTAGCTTGTTGTTTGCTTTTACCAAAAGATGCAAGTGATATAAAGTCAGTGTTGTCTCGTATTTGGGTGCCAACCGTATTCATTTTCATCCTGGATTGTGCATGAGTCTGCGTCTTCTTCTCATTTTTACTCTTTGTCGTTGAGCAGGTTGCTTTTGCATCTGATTGATCAGTCTTTCTCCTAGTAGTTTTTACACATACTTCAATCCCTTTCCTTTTCCTCTTTGATCCGCAAAACTTGCATTCAACTACGATACATTGCTTTGACTTTCCATCACCTAATCGATATGAATCTACTAATTTTAACAGTTCTTTCTGTGCCATTACATTGATACGCACTTGTGGATTGTTAGTGCTTCCCGCACGTTTCATTAGCAAAGAGGAGTTATGCAGTTCTTTCGCTCTACACCGCGATGCACGACGTCTTCTGCTTCGTCCCCTTTTCATACTTTGCAGAGATATTTTGCAATTTGTTGTTGTTGCTGTTATTGTTGGATTTGTGGCTAGCTCTGTCAAAGATGTTGCCGTATGGTTTTGATTTGATTTGGTTTGTGGTAACAAGAATGTACCACAGGTCATGCATACATAATCTGCCCGATTCGGAACTAGAGTTTTGACGCCGATGTCATGAGCACCGAGATTATTAGGAATATCACCCGCTGCAGCTGCAGCCACCGACCGGAGCGTTACAGTTCGAGCCGTATCGCCTATCCATGACGTGAGCGATGAACGGCGCGAAGACGAGTAGAGTTTCTGATCGCAAGTAAACAAAAAGTTGGCGACTTTTTGACGGTGAGTAGTTGTTGCAATGTTTGACATGGGCGGTCTATCTGGCCAGCAACAGCTACCAACTAGATACAACTTATCGGTCTCTTATTCTTATCGGTGTAGATAGTGGTAGTTATCACCATAAGGTTGTCACCTGCTCGCTGCTCGTTGATGGATATGGTGGATTGTGGTATTCGCTATGGTATCGCTAATCTAGGATCAGCTGAGACGAGAGAGGTTTGGGTATGGTAGGTTTGGGGTCGTTGATTAACTGATATGCTGCTTCTTTCACTGTGCTCTCGCCAATACTACTTATCGTATCCAATCAGTCAGGCTGTGAGAGCTTGGCCAGAAGATTTGGGTTAGAACCTATTATGTACTTATTTACAACTATTACTTATCTTGTTCCCTCGGACTGGAAGTGGAAGGGAAAAAGTTACATCCAGCCGTCTCTCTCTCTCATCCAGACCACAATCCAAGCATCTCCCTATCATACAGCTCCAAATAATTGTCTTGGTTGACATACGAGACCCATTCTACTTCCCAATTAACCAGCATTTTCTTGGTCAATATAAAAGTGGTACTGCACAATCCTAAGGCACATCGCATACGGGCGATCCACATGCTATTGTGATCGACAGGATTGCCAATGTATACATCAGCAAGCACTGCAAAGTAGAGCACGCTGCCCAGATGTCTGTTTTCCTTAGGCAGTCTGATCAAGTCCCCAAGAACGTAGTCGTTAAGGAGAGCTTGCACACGTTCTGCCACTGACGTATCCACTCTATCATACTCGCCTGTTGCGATGGGATAGATATCACTATTGAGCATTTTCAAAGGTGCCAAGAAAGCTTTCACATACTCTGGACTCATCTCTACTGCTGCTGAGTGGTCTAGACCAGTTGACCTCTCCAGTTGTTTAAGCAAGGAGTTTGTCTTTTCATCACTAAGGTGGATGACAGTGTACTTCTTCGAGGGTCCCTCAGATCGTGTAAGAGAGCAGACATCGTCATCTCCACCTGTCAGCGTTGGATATTGAAACAACTTTCTTAAGACCGTGTCTCTGTGGTTTCTGATTTGGGTCGCAACTAACTCATCTCCAACATATTCATTCAATTCTTCGGGGGTTTTGTGGTCTTGGGCAACATATCCTTGCTTTGTGAGAGCTGATTCGTTTTCTACTATTTTTGCTCCCAAAATTTCTTCCAGCATTTCCCAAAATGATGCATCCTTATTGTACCCGCCCATAAAAAGTTTGAAGAATGCAGTACTAAAGAAATAGTTGTCTTGGGTGATGTACAATGGCAGCCTTGTATCATGCGAATAGTCAAAGGCACGGAAGAAAGCATTCAACTGAATGCCAACACTACCATATGGAGCATCATCCTTGACCAAAGTAATTGATCTCAAGTCATAATCCGCTTGAAAAAGGGTGGGAGTGGATGGTGTTGGCCAAGTTGACCTATCAGACAAATTGATGGGGATGCTGCGCCCACAAATGGATTTGTTTTGAGCAATGTAGTTGTTCGGCTCGCTCCTTTTATTCCCCCCCCCGACAACAGCAATCGGGACTGCAATTGCGACAGCAATAATAACGACACAGAAAATAGCACCAATAATGATGTAGCACCGCCGATTCTTTTTGGAGGGATTTGGATTTGCTTCTTTGACATCAAATTTGTCCTCCTTCGTAATGCCAGCTTCTTCGTCAGTGTCTTCGATGTCGTCATAATCATCCGCACATTTTGCAAACGTATCTTCATGTCCTTTGTCTTCGATGTCGTCGTAATCATCCGCACATTCTGCAAACGTATCTTCATGTCCTTTGTCTTCGATGTCGTCATAATCATCTGCGCATTCTGCAAACTCGTCTCCATTTTCTTTGTCTTCGATGCCGTCATTATCATCTTCACATTCTGCAATCTCATCTCCATGTTCTTTGTGTTCGATGCCAACATTATCATCTGCACATTGTGCCAACTCATCTCCATGTTCGTTGTCTGATAACATGGATGGGGGTTCATCTGATTCATCAATGAAATCATCAGCACAACTGGGACCGTCTTGATCCACCACCATCTTGTCCTCATCATGCGACTGGTTTGAGCTATTTGAGCTATCTCTTTCCTTTTGCAGAGCCTCCATCGCCTCGTCTTTTTCTTTCAGTGCAGCTTCGTACTTTTCTTTCTCCCTCTGAGCAGTTGAGACAGCTTGAAGGAACAGCTGCGACGAGAGTTTTTCTCGCTCCCTTAATTTGGCTGCTTCCATTTGTTGCAATTTCATTAAATCCTCTTTTTCTTTTTCAATATTCGCCATTGCTTCATCCTTCTCCTTCACGGCAGCCTCGTACCGTTCTTGCCACTGTGCCGCCTGCAACGCATCTTCCCCCTGCTTCTTTAATTTGGCATTCTCCTCCATCAGTGCGTCGTACTCCTCTTTCCATTTGGCCTCCTGTTCTGCCATCTGTTCTTTGAGCATGCCAAGTTTAGCTCGCTCAGCTTCCTTCGCCTTCGCAGCATCGTAGGCACTCGAATTCGGGCTCGCATCGGTGCCTCCGTCTGCACCTTTGTAGAGAGATGCTAATGCCTGATTATACGTGTGCAGACTTTGTGCATCTGCTTGGCGCTGCTGCGCATCTTTCTTCTTTTGAAGGTTTTGTTGGAGGATGAATTGATCATACTGAGACATCTTCACTCGTGGGTGCTGTAGAGTGTCAGATGTCCTACTTATGTCTTATTGAATCCAAAATTCAAAGAATAATCAATCGGCTCGAAGGATCTTATCATACAACTTCAAATCACAAGAAGAAGGGAATAAATACCGGCAAGACGTATTCAACAGCGTAGGAATGATCATACCTTGCAAGAGGCAGCTTTAGACACGATACGATAGACAATAGACATAGGTAGAAGTAGCATGGTGCTTATTATAGTAGCAGTGCATGGTGGACTATGTGCGATCGATCAGCCTTCTGGCCTGGCGGGAACGCACTGTAGGAAAACCGGGACCAAAAGACCCGCCAATGGGAATCAAAGCATTAGAGACGGCGAATCGAGCCTCATCGGGAATAGAAGAACGAATACAAATGCAGTTTGTTTGGGCAGAAGGTATTTCCTTACCTACTATCCGGGCCGAGTCTAATGGGTCACCAGAAGCTTCTAACTGCTATATTGCAGGCGCTGCAGACGATTAGGATGTTAAATATGGGCTGATGGCCGTCTCAAATCA
>JALLBH010000290.1:0-27384 GCA_036940005.1 Skeletonema menzelii | reverse complement strand
AATGTGACCTGTCACTGCACAAACACTGGAGGCCTCGCTCCATCGGGTGTCTTCCAGGAAGCAGGAGTGTGCAGGCGGGCCCCTACTACTAAGTAGTGAACTATTGCTATGGTGCTGTGAGCCACAAGTGATTGGACCGTACGATGCAACACATCTCAGCAGCACTGTTCGCGAGGCATACTTGCAGTAGAGCGGGAGCAGCAGCTCATCCCAATTATTGTTCGCGGATAATTCAGCAACAATCATCAAAACGGTTGCGATGGTACACATCAAGCATACCGCAATATCAAAGTAGCTACATTGTTGAAGATCATGATTCATTACGGCCAGGACAACGCATAACAATTAATCCCGGTGGCAACGAACCAAAGCATAGAAAGAAGCGCAAAAATGATGGAGTTGTCACCAAAAAGCCATTCATAGATCGGATTCATATGCGAGCACGCGGTGGAAAGGGGGGCAACGGTTGCATCGCATATCATACACTTAGTTCCTACAAACGACGACCTTGTGGTGGACACGGTGGAAAAGGTGGGAATGTCTATCTCGTTACTGATCCTAAAATATCATCTTTGAAGATGGAGAAACATCATTACCAGGGGAAGGATGGAGGCAAAGGAGGTAAGAATGGGAAGCAGGGAAAGAATGGAAAAGATGTCTTCATTAAAGTTCCATGTGGCGTAGTTGTTAGGAGAGTGTTAGATTATGAAGAACTTTATGGGGAGCTGGATGGTATGGGAGAAGATAACAATAGCACTGGTAGTATGGAGGAAATGTCGTCATATCCTCGTCAATGGATGGAGATTAATAGTGATGATTATCAGGCAGAAGATGATGATTCTGATGTTGACGAGGATGAAAATTTCACCGGCGTTGAAAGTGCTAATGACATCGACGACGAAGATACAGACGACTCGTACGAAGAAGACGCAATATATGAAGAAGATGATGATATTGATGACGAAGAAGAGGAGGAAGAAGAGGAGGAAGATTTTGAAACTTACTACAACAGGTTAAGCGAGTCTCAAAAGCAAAAGATGATCAAAAGGCGCATGCGCGATGTTCCATCCGATTACGAAGAGGTCGTCAATCAAGAAGTAAAAGCTGCAGATGGAATGTATCATTGGATCTCACCCGAAGTAGACGATGACAGTTTGATGGCGTCAAGTGCATATGCTGACTACCAATCAATGCGTAAATCAGTCTTTCTTGCAGACCTTGATCAACCGCACACTACGTTCCTAGTTGCAGAAGGAGGAAAATCTGGTGTAGGGAATCAAATCTACGCCAATAGACCCCATTTCGCTGCAGCGACAATAAATGCATCGAAGAAGGCGAAAGCAGGTGAAGGAGAAATAACGTTTTTGGAACTCGAGTTAAAATTGATCGCTGATGTGGGGCTTGTTGGCTTTCCGAATGCTGGAAAGTCAAGTTTGCTATCGGCAATGAGTCGTGCCAAACCAAAGGTTGCATCATATCCGTTCACAACGCTTGAGCCTCTACGAGGTACTGTACATTACAAAGATGGACATCAGATCGTAATGGCCGATGTACCCGGTCTGATTGATGGGGCGTCCGAGGGCAGAGGAAGAGGGATTGAATTCTTGAGACATATAGAGAGAACGAAAGCACTGATCTACATGGTGGATGCAGGAGGAGTAGATGGCAGAGATCCAGTCCAAGATTTACGAATCCTTGGTAAAGAATTGAGAGAATATGGCAGCAGTGGTATCTTTGGTGATGAATACGAAAATGACGATGATAGAAGCAGGTTTGAAAGTGATGGAGATGACATGATACGAAGACGAAGAGATATTATGAACCGGCCGTCACTGATTCTGGCAAACAAAATGGATCTATTCTCAGAAAATGGAAGAAAAGAAGAGTTACTGTTCCAGCTTGGAAAGGTGGCTGAGGAAGTTGGTATCAATTGCAAATCAAGTGATGTCTTAGGAATTAGTGCTGGAGTTACTGGTGAAGGCCTGCGAGTGCTATCAAGACGACTTCGAGAGGTAGTTACTAAAGTGTAGTTAAGTAGCTGGCGATTAATCAAGAAGTAGGTAGGGTATTGTAACACAAAATGGTAACATTGGAATATTATGTAACACAGCTTCTCGCTCAGTCTTGCGTCACCACCGCGCGCGCCGCAAGATTTTTTGCAAACATAACAAATCCATGTTCATGCGCTCTTGCACTGAACTATGGGAGAGAAGATAGTAAAGCAATAGACCTGCCAACCAACTACAACGATGCCCAAAACCCCCGAAAGCGGCGGCATCCCCCTCCCCTTCTCCTGGCCGCCCTTCACCCGCGATATCTGGGATGACCGTGCCGAATCTCTCCTCGAATCTTTGGGTAGGATGGGTCATGAATTGGAGGGATACATTGTAGTTCCTGCCGTCCACAGCGTTGGTGAGTACGTTCCACCGAAGCAGCAGAAGGAGCAGGTTGAATCCTCATCTGTGGTTTCAGAGACGGCTACTTCAGCCGCACATTCCGGTGGTGGCGGCGAAGACGGCAAGCCAAAGAAACCAGCCGTGAAGCCTACCAAGGCGCTCATAACTTATGAGCAGCGGCGCAAATTCATCACCAAATCGATGGATCTACACCGTCATACCGTAGGAGGGGGTCGATCTGGCCGTCGTGGTCGTGCGGAGGTCGTGGCGTTCTTGCGATATACGTTGGAAAAGTTAGATGAGAAGCAGCAGGAGGCGATGGAGGAAGGGGATGAGTTGGATACGGAGCAGATGGAGAGAGATGGGAAGGGACGATTTGTAGGCAAGAAGGATGACGACTCTTCATCGAGCAGTGAAGAGGAAGAGGAGGAGGAACCTGAAGAAGAAGAGGCGGAGGAAGAGGAAGAAGCAGCAGAGGAGGATGAAGACTATGACGAACCTCCCAGAAAACGACGACCGGGCCGACCGGCAAGGAAGACGACCAAACTTCCAGAAACATCCACGTCCTCCACCACTGTCAAAAAGGGAAAGCCTAATCTGAAAATTATGTCAGAAGAGGAATTCTTGGAGCAACACAATGATCTATGTGAGGTTTGTAACACACCAGGAGAATTGCTCTGCTGTGCTACTTGCAACCTTGTTTTTCACGTGGAATGCGCCAGACCCAAAATTGCATCCATGGAAGAAGCACCAGATGATTGGAAGTGCGCCTACTGTTGGGCTGCAGGAGTAATGGGCGGAAAGAAGGACGGAAAGGATCGTCGCAAAGCAGCCCAGGCGATTAGAGAGATGGAGAGAGCAAAGAGAGAGTTGAAGGGGAACAAGGGCAAGGGCGGGAGGCCGCTCAGTAAGAAAACAATTGACAAAGAGGTGGAGGCTGCAGTTGAAGCAGCAATTAACAGTGTAGATGGGAAAGCCACACTTGCGGAAGCCGCTGCTGCTGGATGCAGAAAGTGCAAAAAAGAGTTGGATACTGGCGAAAAGACTAGGAAGACACATGATGATCACTGTCCTAGGAAATGGAGGAGTGTCGGAAAACCTCCTGGTACCGAGGTAATTGATATAGCCGTGCCGGTCAAAGAAGAGAGTAAACCCAAGCCTATGAGGTCAGCTTGGCGTGCCCGATCATTATCACCTCCTAAATCGAACCGGTCGCTGTCCCCACCAAAGCAGAGGGGACGTTCTCGTACACCAGAACCGGATGCAACTCAGCCAACGTCAACACAGTCGCGGGGGCGCCCGAGACGTCCTCGTTCACAACCACCGCCCAAAACTGAGAGTAGCGATGAAGCTGCTGTAAGTGGGGCCAACCGGCCCCCACTTGAAGTCGGTGCAGCTGCTGGGTGTGTAAAATGCCAGAGAGAATTGGAGAACGGTGAGAAGACTCGTAAAACGCATGACGATCACTGTCCCAGAAAATTCAATGGTGTTGGGCGAACAGCAAGGTGGCAGCAAGCTCCAAGAACATCACCAGCTGCATCAAGGCAGGTCTTGAAGCAGGAACCTATGCAAGAAGACATGGCAGAGAAAGTGAATGTAAATGTGCCAAAGAAGGAGAAAGCTCCGAGGGTTTGCCAAATGGAGGGCTGTAACAAGCTCAAGCAATATAATTGCGAGGGCTATTGTATGAGACATTATCGTCAAGTTGTTCTGGAGGGTGATCAAGATGAAACGGAAGAGGAAGTGGAGGAGGAAGAAGATGTGAATGAAGAGGAGGAGGAAGATGTGAATGCAGAGGAGGAGGAGGAGGAAGAAGAAGAAGTCATTGAGAGACCATCAAAGACCTGTCGGTTGGATGGCTGCAGCAAACTGAAGCAATACAATTGCGATGGTTATTGTATGAGACATTATCGTCAATATGTTCTAGAGGGGCAACAAAAGGAAGAAGACGAAGAGAAGGAAGAAGATGACGACGAGGAAGAAGACGAAGAGAAGGAAGAAGATGCCGACGAGGAAGAAGACGAAGTCATTGAGGAGGAAGGGATGGTGAAGGATGAGGCAAGTGAGAAGGATGAGGAGAAAGAAGAGGTCACTAAGGAAGTTGAGGAGAAAGAGGAGGCCACAGAAGTGGACGAGGGGGGTGAAGAAGAGGTTACTGAAGATGGGAGTGTCAAAGATGAGAAGATTGAACAGGAGGAGGAGGAAGAAGAAGTTAAAGTGGAAGAAGAGAAAGAAGGAACGATTGTAGATGAAGTGAAGGAAGAGAAAACGAGGGTTTGTAGATATGATGAGTGCAATAAGTACAAGCAGTACAATTGCGACGGATATTGCATGAGGCATTACCGTCAGGTGGTGTTGGAAGGCGAAGGAGAGGAAAAACGTGGGACAGAAACAGTTGGTGATGTAGCTAAAGACGAAGCTACGCCAGATGGGGCGAAATCAACCTCGCCTTTGCCCACATCAGAGTCTTCGCCGGGTAAGGTAGAGAAAGAGGAAGAGGGAAAGGTGGAGAAAGAGGTTGATGTTTCAGAAAAGAAATCTGCTCAACGAGCCTCCCCTGCGCCACCAACTCTGGAAGAGGCAGCTGCGGCCGGGTGTAAGAAGTGCAGGTTGGAGTTCGAAACAGGTGAGAAGACTCGTAAGACACACAACGATAATTGTCCTCGGAAGTGGAAAAGTGCAGGAAAACCTCCACCTGGTATCCCGGCACCCACAGCTGGGAAGAAAAAGAAGAGATTTCAGTCACCGGTGCGCAGTAGTCAATCTATGGAGGACGACGAGTCCGCAGTGGCTGCATTGGTGGCAGTTGCCGCAGCAACTGCGAATACACGTAGATCTTCTCGATCAGCTGACACTCCCAAAGCTGAAGAAAGCAGCACCAGAATCCGTCGTGAGCGGAAGAAACCAACTGTTTACAGTCCTCAGGAAGGAATTCCTGATCGAGAATGGCAACCTGATGGCCCATCGACTTCTCCACAAAAAAAGGGGGGCAAGAAAACAGAAAAGAAAGATGAGGTACCTTTGCCACCAAAACCGAAACGTGGGCGTCCCAGCAGAGCCGAAATCGCTGCTAGAGAAGCTTATGCCGCATATGTTGCCAAGTCGAAGTCCCCGCCCCCGAAAGAGAGAAAGAAGCCAGGACCAAAACCAAAGAAGGAAAAGGAGAAGGAGAAGAAATCTCCTCCGAAGAAGGCAGCGCCACTGAAAAAGGGACCAGTAATCAAGCCTGATACAGAGGGGGTTGGTGTTCTCAATCGTCTACCTGGTGCTCTTTTTGACTGCTCGGCATGTCTTGACATCAACAAAATCAAACTTTGTTGTTATTGTGCTTGTCGCGTGTGCTTTAATAAGTTCGGAAAGGAGAGAACAATTTTGTGCGACAAATGCGATCAAGAGTATCATACGTTCTGTGTTGGCCTGGACAAAATCCCTGAAGGCGAATGGGTCTGTACTGCATGTATTGACGACGAGAAGAAGCAAAAGATTCTAGCGCAGCGTCGCAAGGAGCGAGAGGCAAGGAAGAAGATTGAAGATGAAAAACGAGCACTCGATGATGCCAAGAAAGCTGTTCTTGCAGCTGAACGGAAGAAGAAGAACAACGAAAGAAAAGCAATCGAAAACGAGAAGAAGAGGGTTGCTTCAGAGCAACGTCGAATTGCGGCAGAGAAAAGGAAAATGAGGGATGCGGAACTTAGAGCACGTGGTATCCCTGTCAAGAGGGGGCCCGGACGTCCCCGCAAGGATGAACAGCGTCTTCTCGAGGCTCTCGCTCAGCAACCCCAGAAGAGAGGTCGTGGCAGGCCAAGGAAAGACGGAAAAGACCCGATTCCGCGCAAGTTTATGTCGAAGTACGAGATTTCCGCTGATAATGTGTACTTCGAAGATGAATCAGAGCTGACCGCCGCCCACCGTAGCCGTAGTGGAAGGAAAATTCAGAGAACTATCTTTCACGATGAAGTGGATCATCCAGGATTGATGAAGAAAGCGAGAACAGATGAGTATGTGGGCTATGAGAAAGGTGTCTCTTCGTCCGGCAAGGGCAAAACTGCCTCTGGGAAAAAAGAAGGTAGGAGGAAGCCTGGAGCGCGTGAATGCATGCAGCTAACGAAGAAGTTCGATGCCACGCCTATCGATGAACAGAGTTTTGATGTCTTGATGGATTATTCCAAGCGAGGAAAAGTGGACCATCTCATCCGCATGAGGGAGCGTTTGGATGACCATTCTCGTTTCCTTGAGGCGGAGCTTGCAGGATTGGAAGCACTAGCAAAGGAGAAGGGAGAACTCAACATTGTTTGCCCTCCCAAATCTGACTAGTTGAATCTACCTGATTGACAGAAATGTGGTCAATCACAAGCAATATCTGTAGAAAATATGCCTATTATACATTATTACATATGCATAGAACCTACTTGGACAGAATGATTGTGTAAATTCAACAAATCTCCATCAACAGATAAATTCTCTGTCTCGTGGAACCAAAATCCAGCACCAATCATAAAGTAAACACCCAACAAGTACGCTCCCACAAGCCAGTTTGTTGTTCCGCCCTGCAGCACTGCCGCGACAGAAGTAACACTAAATATCAAGCAACACGTTTCGAATCCTCTGAAATACAAGGACATTGACTTATCCATCGTCCAGCCAATCAGAACACTCCCTGGCAATACAAATAGTGCAATTTGAACTGCACTACCGACAGTAACTCCGACACAGAGGTCCATCTCATTTTTGTACGCAAAGATAACAGCGCTGACTTGCTCCGCAATGTTTGAGAAGTAGGGAAGAATGACAAGTGAAGTGAAAACTTCACTGATGCGGCATTTGTAGGCGAAGCCATCGATTGTATCTACCAAGATATCACTCATTGCCGATATACACGCTGTGATGACAAACAGCCATAGTATCCCTGCTCGGAAAGACATGTGCATTTCATCCTCAAATTGAGTTGGAGGATAGAGTTCTTCATCAGAGCCATCCGAGCAGTGACTTTTATTTGAGTTGCCTCTACGATCATTTACAAAGAGCTGATGTGATGAAACGCTGTTGTCATGTCTTATTCTGTTCGCTCTTGTGCCACTTCCAGTTGACGCATGTCGCCGAAAAGTATTCAAGCCACGGACATTACTGCTACGAACAGTTTCGTCTGCTGATCCCGTGCTCAACGTTCGTTGGCTCCTTTCACCTTCAGAGTAGCTCTGTGGAATGATATTACCCAATCCTGGCCTCTCCCTCAAATAGGGCGGTAATGATTTGCTATCTGATACAGTGTCGTCTGCTCCATTCGCATCATCATTCGAAGAGGCCATTTCTACTTCAACGATAGGATCTAGCCTAACAACTCGCTGATATGCAGCTCTCTCATTTTCATCATCATTGCCCCTAATAAACAGAGATCGGCAAAACTTATTCTTCCTAGCACTGTATCGCTGCATTTCCTGGCCAATTTGGCTGCCATCGCCATCGTTTTCGCCTGAATCTTCAAACTCGTCTTTGTGTGATCCCAGCTGGAAGAGCAAGTAAAGCAAGTAGCCAACAATCATAACTACTGCATTAAAGCGTGAAAATCCAACCATTGAAATTGATGGCCCATCATTAATGTCACTGACACCATCAAAATTCTTGTCCACGTATTTTTTCTCTTTATCGCCATGTGAATACATCTCGTCACTTAATACCAGAGCTGCAGGCAGTGCGAGTCCTGCAACTGCAATCATGAGCATACCAATACTTGCGTTTCCACTCGTAATTCTCAGTTCCTGTACTTGGAATCGCAACCCCCCTATCAAACATGATAGTCCAAAGACGAATAATAAGTTGGTAATGATGGAACCAAGTAAAGTGAGCTGTACAACACGGTAGTATCCTTCCTTCAGAGCCGCACTTGATATCAGCAGCTCAGGTGCATTGCCAAATGTGGCATTAAGTAGTGCACCAATAGTCTGATTTGTATGGTTTGCAACCTCTTCTGTCACGAAAGATAATCTCTCTGCCAGAGGCACTAATGCCAAACCGGCGAGGACAAAACACAGAGATTCATCAAAGTTGGCGGATTTCCCGATGAGTGCTAACGGGCCGCATATTAATAACCAATTTAGCCGGCTTCGAAATATTATCTCTGTGGACTTCATACACTCATTGTGCATATTGTTAATGTCCACTGATATTGGCCGGGATGGGGCCAGCGATGAGTAGCCGTCGCTCACCATGTTATTACTTGTCTAATCTTTTGGGCTTCTTTTGGAGTAGCTTGGAGTGCTGCGGATTGTTGTTCATCGGATTCTTCAACTTCTGGTACTGTGGCGGCGACACGCCGTTTTTGTCTGTTTGGGGCGTCTCCGCGCTGCTCTCCGTCTACTCTTTTGCATCATGTCTTCCACTTCCATAATCCGTGAGCCGCAAGACTTTGTAAGACAGATGAATGAATCATCATTTCCAAGGAATATATCAAGCCCTATCCTTCCATTGACAACTGTTGCACTGCTGTAGA
Source organism: Skeletonema menzelii (assembly GCA_036940005.1). Classification (NCBI taxonomy): domain Eukaryota; phylum Bacillariophyta; class Thalassiosirophyceae; order Thalassiosirales; family Thalassiosiraceae; genus Skeletonema; species Skeletonema menzelii. Next base: position 18,501 of record JALLBH010000290.1, on the reverse strand, counting down.
TAGATAATTGCACACGATGAAGTATTTCATCGATGCATAGTGGGACGAAAGATAAAGCATTTAATACGGAGTGACAATGATGATGGATCCAGCATTTCATCCCTAAATAATGTAGAAGCCGCAATCCTGGAACAAATAATTGATCGGCTGTGTATAAGAAGTATCATTAAATATCCTACACCAAGAAAAGCTACAACAGTTAGACACATCAGACAAGTTGACACGTGGGATTGTGGGTTGGCATGCATACAGATGGTGATAGATTGGCTAAATAATACAAGCAGCACCACACCAGAGGAACAAGAAGAGCAGAGAAAATGGATGATGGACTTTGTCAAGGCAAAGTCATTATGGACCATTGATTTGGTGATGCTGCTACAAAATATGCTAGAGTTGAATTCAAACAAATTGACTTCTTCTTCCTACCTGTTTTGTTCCAATCGATTTGGAATAGACGAGTCATACAACCATCTTCATTACTACAAAGATGCCTTTTCAGACGATCAGATTCGCGTAAAGAGTTTGTTTGAAAAGGCAGAACAGCAAAACTTGCCGTTAATGCAAGTGAGTCATATGAGTTTGAATATATTGATAGATCTTGTATCAAGAGAAAATGTTGTTGCAATCGTATTATTGGACAATACAATTTTCATTAACAGTATGGCAAATGAAGAAGCTGCTTCAAATGATGATGGATCTGAGGTCTCTTACTCGGGACACTACGTTGTCCTCTGTGGCGTGAGCAGTGACAATAATGACATCAACATTGCAAATATGAACTCAATAAGAGATGGTTCAGAAAATCACAATCACTGCCTCGTTATTAAGAATCCGGCTATATGGAAAGAAACACAGTTCGTGACACCAAGTATATTTGAATCATCATGGCGAGCAAAGGGAACCGATGAAGATATCATTTTAGTAACAAAGTTGAGTTGAGTTATATTTTCTATTTCATTTCCCCGACGAAATTCCTCTCCTCGCATGTATCGCACTTCGAATCAAATTTGTACTCTTCTCGTAGTTCCTACTTCGACATAAATCCAAAGCACTTTCACCAAATGAATTCCTAGCCTCAACATCAGTACGTGGATCACTCAACATTAGCTGAATTGCAGCGAAGGATAACTCCTCTCGGTTGGGCGACGCATCAAACTGAGGCCGCAAATAACAAGCCCCCATCAAAGGCGTTCGCCCTCCATCGCTCTGAGCGTTGGGATCTGCTCCTTCATCCAACAGTAATCGTATCAAATCCAAGTTAGCAGTCAAGCAAGCAGCTCGTAATGGTGTGTGCAAGAATCCTGGCAAAGGTTGAGCTCGAGCCCCGTGACTCAAGAGCAACTGCACAAGATCAGTATTACCGATGAGAGCTGCTTCGATCAAAGGAGTCATCCCCTTTGGGTCCTCGCAATTTATATCATAATTGTTGTTTGATTCTTTTGCACTTCTCGAGACACCGTCCAATAGCATCCTTGTTAATTCAATGTTGTTGGATTTGACAGCGTCAAAAAGTGGTCGATTTGCTGCGTATGATGATCCTGTCGCTACTTCTGATGTCGCTCTATCTAATACTACTGCAGATACATCAGTAGCTGTGACTTTTGCAACAGTTGTTTGCAATTGATGGCTGCTACCGCTCTTTGGTAAGATCTGAGGCCGTGATAAGATCCGTATTGACATGAACGTTGCAACTGCTAGAGTTCCAAGTATACGAATTATCACTGGAGACGACCACGTAGTGTTATCTTGTCGCCTACTTCTTATTCTGCTTCTTCTGAAAGTGTTGGTGACAACACGTGTTTCTAAAGAAGCACTTGTGACCGCGGTGGCTACAGTAGATTCGTCTTCGTCGTCATCATATGACCCAGAAGAATGATAAAGTTGAATGTGATCCTCAGAGTGATAGCTGAGTATTTTCCCAGTTCCAGACACCAGCAAGGGCTCAAAGTCCACTGCATCTGGATCAAAATTGAAGTCGGGATCATCGATGATGCCACTTGAGCTTGTCGCCACAGAATCGGAAGACGAATTCTTATCGTCTTTAGGTTGCGTCCAACTTCCCTCCTCGTTAATTGGGACAAGCGGTTGTGGTGACATGGTTGAGTGTTGAGCAGTGGTTGGACTGTGAGAAGTTGTTGTCAAGGAATAGAAATAATGTAGTTAGGGAATGGGAGGACATCGCCATGGCCATGGTCATTATCATCAAAAATAGTGAAGAGAAAAGAGAAAAGAGACAGAAGTTGTGACTTCAATGAGATACGTAACTCAGATACCATCCTCGCCATGAAGGAATTCAAATCATTCAAAATGCCTTCATTTCAACCGAGTTGTTCGCTACTTGCTATGGTACGAGACTGAGTAATATCAACATGATACATCGCAAAGATATATTTGGACTGCACTGGCCCCTCTTTGTGGCTGTAGTGTTAATACAAGAGGCGCTTTTTGCAAATGCGTTCTCCTCCCCGGTGGCATCAGGAAACCGAAAACCATCGTCTACCCAACTCCACGTAGACAAAAACAAAGACAGGAAGGCACCATCTAATAACAAAGCTGCCATCATATTTCTTCATGGTCTAGGAGACTCGCCAGATGGATGGTCAAAGCTCGGAGAATGGTTGCCATATTATGCGCCAAACCTTGCCAATCTCGACATTACCTACGTCTTCCCCCCGGCACACAACGTGGCCATCACTGTCAACGGCGGCGAAATGATGAATGGATGGTTCGATGTGTTCGATTGGCCAATTGGCATTGATGCGAAAGATGATGCCAAGGGGCTGGCTATGTCTGTCAGGCGAGTGGAAGAAATAGTTAATGAATTGAAAGAGGAGGAGGGCATTGATCCGTCGCGAGTAATATTGGGTGGATTTTCACAAGGTGGTGCTGTCGCGGTGACGGCAGCGTACAATAGAAGAAAAAAGGGTGCTATACCATTTGCCGGCTGCGTAGTGATGAGTGGGTGGCTTCCGCTGAAAGAATATTTGGATGTGTCTGAAGAGATAGCAAAAGCAACGCCACTTTTTTGGGCGCATGGCCAACTAGATGACAAAATATTATATGAACAGCAAGTTTTCGGAGTAGACAAACTTGACAGTCTTGGAGTTGATGTAACCGCTCATTCATACCCAGTTGGGCACGAATCGACTAGTAATTGGGAAGAAATACAGGATATGGCAGAGTTTGTGGAGACTGTGCTTTGCCGAACAGAAGATGGGGATGATCAAAAGTATGACTACGACTCAATAGTCCTTTCACCAGAGGATGCTGAGAAGAATGCGCTTTTATACTACTTGTGCTCTCTCCCTATCGACGAATCTGCCGGCGTTGGTACTGAAAATAATGCGTATTCAAATACACTATAAACCGACAACAACTACAAACCAAACCGACGACAGCGGACACAACGTAACAAAACAACCTTGAACAAATAACTCTCAGTACTATAGGTTTTCTCATTACCGACAATCCATTGCAGCTTGAAATATCATGTCAGCAGTATGGCTATCTAACACGTCATGCAGAATTGACTTTACAACTGCTTCGCCTGGATTGAACAACGCTTCAATTGATAAATCAATGAGGCCGATATCACCCAATGCATTCTTTACATCATCATAGACCGATAGCTGTTGACAAACATCCAATAGTGTAACAGAAAGATTTTCTGAACTACCTTTGCTTTCGCCTCTTGGTAATTCTACACCTCTTTCTTCACCGAATTGAAAGAGAACATCCGTCCGAAGAATGTACTTAGTACCAAATTTCAATGGAGCAGACGAGTGAAATAGGTCATGCTCAAATACTACTACATCACCTGCAGAAGGAGTTACAGTTGCTGATGCCCCGTTCAGTTTCATCGACTTTGAGTCTAAAAAGCATGTCTCGCCACCATCAAAATCCTTTCCACCGCCATCGTTCAGGTAGATTAATACTGTCAACAGTGACGTGCTTTCGTTCACTCGGGTAGTGGCATCGAAGTGTGGTTCAAAGACATCATTATCAAGAGCATCATATCGCAAGACTCTCAGTCTAGGATTCAACCCAATCGGTTTCCCACAGTGTGCGTTTTCAATGAAGGTAGATATATGTGGCTGAATGATTGTCTTCAGTCTTCTCCAAAGCTTTTGCGTGGTTTGAGTGTGCTCAAATACAGATAACTTGTGTTTGTTTGCTTCTTGCAACTTGACAATATGCGTCGTCCCGTCTTCGTCGGTGTGAGCTGCTTCTGTCACGTAATGAAAGCCTGTGCTCGACAAAGTGTTGGCGAGATGGATCAGATCCTGGCATTCATCCTCATTGAGAAAGTTTTGAATGACAAAGGATGCGACATCGCATGGCTTGTGTAAGTATCTGGAGCAGTTTTGTGGGACATTCAGGTGTTTCACAGAAGGAATATCATTTTCGTCATCATCAGCTATTACCGACGAAACGCAGTTAAATGTCGGTATTCCAAACATCTCGAGAAATACATCCTCCGTATCGACGCTTGCTGCACTATCGTCATCGTTGTTTTCTGCCGCCATCGTAATTGTTCTGTGTGGCGCGAGATTAAGTGATAGTTGTTTGTTCCAGTGGTGCAACCGAAGTCCCGATGATACTCGAAAGACTTGGAATAGATGTAGCCAGTTGATTGTTTCCTTGTGCGGTGCAATTTGATAGGATAGCGGTGGAATTTGCCATTACCTACACTTCTTATGGATGTCGGTGGCGTGGAGGGAGGAGGGAGGAGGGCAGGTTTGACCCATCTAAATAAGGACTCCCAGAAGAGAAACCAACACGCGTCTTATTCATTTTCGGACACTATATACATGCACTGTGCTGTGTACCGAAATTTTTGCACGAGTGGCGAAAGTTTTGCGATAGCAAAACTTGATGCCTCGAGTGCAAAAATTACGGTACTATGCATAGTGCATTTGTGATTGTGTTTCCAATTGTGCGGTTTTCCAGCACATGATGCAAGGCCTTTAGAAAAGTTACAAGAAAGCAGTGCAGAAATGGCTTGCACTAGTGCTGGTAAACTGCACGGTGCAAACACATAGATACACGAGCTGAAATCCTTTTCAGAAATCGAAAGCAACCATGAATGCCATAGCCATAGCAGAAACTTTTTCCCTTCCCGAACCATGTCGATTGCAATCCCTTCCATCCGTGGGGCAAACTCTATCCCAGCTTTGCACCCTGTAAAGCAACATAAGGATCTTACACTCCCTGATGTGTACACATCATCTAGTGGGACAAAGTACTCTCTAGAGAAAGTTATTGAAGTCGATGGTCGACAAGGAATAGCTACCAATGGCACGCACTACTTTGTAAGTAGCAGTACTGCTCTCTTCACGTACGATCTTTTAGGAAACTTGCTGCACAAGAATGAGGACCCTTTTACTGGCCTTCCACTTGCAGGAAATCATTTTGGTGACATCGGCTATTATGATGGGAAACTTTACACGGGAGTTGAGTGGTTTGACTCCGGGCAGGGTCAAGATATTCAAATTGTCTTGTATGATGCCGAAACGCTAGACTAATCCACCAGTGTGCCATGGAATGTGGACTCGGGTCAGGCCGAGTGCAGTGCAATTACAATTGATGTAGACAATGAACTCGTTTGGATGTCAGATTGGGTCAATTCAAACTACGTTTACAAGTATGATCTTAATGGTGGCGAATACCTCGGCAAGTTGCATCTTCGAGCGACGCCAACGTGGACGCAAGGGATAGCATTCTACAAGGGTGATACCTGTGGAAAGTCTCGAAAGAAACTCTCCTGAATAATGCCACGTTCATTAGTCATGAGTTTATTTTTGATGTGCCTCCTTTCCTTGACCATGGAGAGATCGAAGGTATCGACTTTAACACTGACACTAATCAGATGATTGTGCTAGCTAACAGAGGAATGCGTATTGTGCTTGGAATGCCGACAAACTATTATTCGGGATATACACGCGAAATCCACGAGTTGTATGTCTTCAATATTCTTGAAGAGAACGATTCAAATGGGTACCAATCTGAGCAATAAGTGGATGGACTCTTTTCCAAGATACAGAGTTGAGACAAACTTTTCTGATCCTTGTACCTGTGTATATAGATGATGTTGGAGACAGAATTGCAAAATGGGACTTACTTTGTCGCCTACTGGAAAGATAGCTATGCTATTTACTAGACAGCATCGGTTTTGTGATACGAATGAGTACTAAATCAATTCTATGTTTGTTATTGACTTTATAAGCTCATACATAGCAGGCATAGGTATGTACTTACATATACCCACTTCTGATGCAAGTTGCGCTTGTCTCTGCCATCCACTGCAAAAGGCCTAGCGTCTAGCGCCGTCACATTTATTTGACAGGTACGCCTTAAAGACTTTTAATATACATAGAGCATCATTTGGTAAAAGAATTGATTTTGATTAAGTCGGAACACAAAAGTTAGGTAATGAATATTATCTGCGTAAAGCAGCTCTCTGGATTTACATGAACTAAAGATTATGAAGCGTCATTCGTCTAGTATTGGCAACAAGAGAAAGAGACGGATGACTTTAGAGAACCCCTGCTAATAAGCGCGCAAGCTTTTTGTCGGGGTCCATTTGTGCATCGTTGTCTTCATCAACCATAGGTTCCACATTCTTCTTGACTTGTTCACTGGCTAAAAGCGCTTTTTCAGTCTGCGATAACACATTCTCGTCTCCTTGGGACAATCGCTCATTCTTCTCAATATATCTATCAACAACTCCAATTGTATTTTTCAAGTCATTGATCTTTTCCGCTAAGCCAGAGTCAACATTTTGCAACGAAGACGTGAGAGTTTGTAGCGCTACGTGCATTGGATTCAAGACATCTCTCTCGTTTGCATCTCCAATCTGCTCATTCACTCCTTCCTCATCTTCATTGCCACTGTTGTTGAAACCGTGCACTTCCAATACATTTACAATGTCACGTTCGGCTTCGTTCAAAGCCTTTCTACAAACTGCTTCACGAGTGGAGATAACACGCGCGGCCACTTGTCGAACATCATCCCTACACTTTTTGACTCTCTCTAGTACCTCCTCATCCACAATGTCGTCATCATCAAAACTAATCTCCTTCTCATCCTCTTCATCCGAAGAGATGGACTCTCCGTCGCAATCATCATCCTCGTCGGGCCGAATAGAGAGAAGCCGCATTTGAAACGAATCCAACGTCTGCTCCACGTCCTCCTCGTCGGCGGGGATAGTAATTGCTTCCAACTGCTGTTTAAGAGAAGCCACGGTTTGATCCAGACACTTCATGAAGAATTCTTCCTTGGCGGGGTTAGTGTTTTGATCGGCATTCTTCTCTTTCCACGCAGACTTGGCCACGGTGAGTTGATTGTCGATGGCGGCGAGGACGAGACGTCGATCACTTTTTGGGACGTAGGCTCGGATTTCGGGCGCCGACTGCACCACTGTGGGGTCTGTGTTTTCGATGGCTGTACTGATCATGATTATTAGTTGTTGATGAGGAGGATAAAGTGGGTAGTGTCGTTATAATTGAGTATTCCTAGTATGGCAGAAGCGACGATGGCCTCATTGAGTTCATTGGCGAGCCATTTTTTTTTTTGACAACGTCAAACTGTTTTTTGACGTACGGACAGTGAGAAACTCCCGACACGGCATCGACACAAAATGGAAAATCAAAAACAAAATCATTCAGTGTTGATGGTTCTGTTATGTTGGTAAGACCGCTTCTATTCTCCTCTGCTGCAATTGCCAGTCGCTCACTTCCTTTGACTGCGGCAATGTCAATGTCGTCCACAACATCATCCGGTGATAAGCAGTGTGGCAAGTCTGCCGTCGTCTTTCTTCATGGGTTGGGTGATACCCCAGCTGGCTGGTCATCTCTTGAATACCAACTACCTTCCTTGAAACCATCGCTAGGTCAAGATGTGCACTACGTGTTCCCTCCAGCTCCTACAATTGGTATAACCATAAATGGTGAGTTAGTGATCCGCCAATCTATGATACATGATACAGGAAACCCGCTGCAGTCAACTTGTCAGAACCAATAGGACAAGAAGATACAGAAAATACTTTGACATTTGCCACTTCTTAGACTCATAATATTTACTCTCTTCTTGGCAGGGGGATTTGAGATGCCTGGCTGGTTCGATCTCTATGACTGGCCTATCGGCATCACCGCCAAAGATGACAAAACTGGGAAGAATAAAGCAGCACAGCAAATTGAAGAGGTAGTGGAAAAGTTAGAAAAAGAGATGGGAATTCCACCAAACAGAGTTGTCGTTGGAGGTTTCTCTCAGGGGGGTGCTGTGGCACTACTAACAGCCTACCATCGAAGAAAGGAAGGAAAGGTCCCCTTCGCTGGGTGCGTGTGCTTGTCTGGATGGCTCACGATGAAAGATGATTTGGAGATCACTGAAGAAGTGATAAAGTCTACGCCGCTGTTTTGGGGACATGGCCAATTCGACGATAAAGTCTTATATGAGCAGCAGCCACATGGTGTTCAAATTCTAAGAGAGTTGGGCGTTGATGTTTCGGATGCTGGTTATCCAATGGGGCATTCTTCGCATCCAAAGGAAATAGAAGCTATGGCAGAGTTTCTGGAACGTGTGCTCAAAAAGGATTCCTAAATGATTATCTCTACTAATTCACTTCTCCTACAGACATTACCAACTTAAAAATCAATATTATTCAGATCATCTAATGCATCAATCCCTGGCAACACCTTTCCTTCTAATAGATCTAGACTTGCTGCACCCGAAGACGAAACATGACACACCCTTGATGCATGTCCGCACATTCGTGCGGCGTCAGCACTAGCACCTCCTCCAATGATACTACTACTAAGTAATCCCTCTTGAGTTCCGTCTCCCATTTCTTTTGCAATCGAAAACGATCCGGTAGCATACGTAGGTATCTCAAAGACGCCCATTGGACCATTCCATACTACCGATTTGCTTTGAGATATAAATTTTCGATACAATTCAATTGTTCTTGGTCCAATATCAAGACCCATGTAGCCGCTGGGAATGTGCGATGTCTCAGTTATCAAGGGCGAATCGGTTGCTTCACAAGATGTATGACAAACGTGATCAAGTGGCAGCAGAACTTGAACGTTGCATGCTTTCGCTTTGATTAAAAAGTTTTGTGCCAGTTCATCAATATTCCTCTTTTCCCCATACTTATCAATAAAACTCTGTCCAGACTCGTTAAAGGAGTCTCCAATTTCATATCCGGCTACTTTCAGAAAAGTATATGCCATAGCTCCCCCAATAAGAAGGGTATCGATCTTTCTCAGAATGTGTTCGAGCAAAATAATCTTGTCGGAAACCTTTGCACCACCTATGACTGCTAGCATCGGACGGGGAGTGTCCCCCAGCAAATCAACATAAGATTCAATTTCTTTCTTCAACAAGTATCCACAGCACCCGTGACCGATGATTGCAGGTAATTCGACTGTAGTTGCACTATTTCTTCTGTGCGACGTTCCAAACGCGTCACATACGAAATAATCACCATACGAAGCCAATTGTTGAGCCATTATGATCCGTTCTGACTCAATGAGAGAATTCTCGTCACTGTAGAAGCGTAAATTTTCCAACAAAAGTACCTGACCTGGTAGTAATGAGGCAACGATCTCTTCCGCGTTCATGCAATCTTCTGCAAAGAGCACATCGACTGGGGGACGTGATGTATCTGCGTTTAATAGCTCGCTCAAACGAGCAGCAACGGGCATGAGTGTTAGCTCCATGTTATACCCATCATACTGTCTCAAATGCGGATATGTAGTGTTATGATTACCGTTCTGAAATCTCTTCAACAAACTCTTCTTTTCAGCATTTGACAACGAGGCGAATAAATCAGTCTTCCCTGCCCCCTCGACTTCTGATAAATCTGCAGCACTTGTAGCTACAGACGACCACCCCAAGATTTTCTTTTTGATCTCCCCACTCAACAAAGAATAATAGACGGTGTACCCCGCCCCTTTTTCATCTTTCCAGATGTTCAGATATCGTCGACGTTTGACGTCATCATTTTTCAACACACTGTGCTTGTGACCAGTTGGTCTTCCCATGTGCGACATTAAAATACAAATACCACCCTGATCTGTTATACGTCGAATAGTGGGTATAGCTGCTCGTATGCGTTGATCCCTTGACTTCGCAATAACGCCATCGTTGATTTCCACATTAAAATCTACTCTAATCAGCACACGTTTGCGACTCACGGGCCATATGTCATCGACGGATCTCTTGTTTTTTAAGGACGACATGGCTGGGCGCGCATCAATAAAAGAGGGTCGGCCAATATGTTTCTAAGAGTATCGTCTTGAATGAAGTGCCCGCATCCCGATGGTTATCATATTACTCCTATAACTGTATTGGGAGCTACTCTTTTGAGAGAGGGTGGTCGGTGATGGTGTGCATGCAATGCAGGAAATCTTATATATGTATGTACTTAGGAGTATGTAGTATGGTACTCCTATACTTACTCTACTTACCAATTAGAAGTGGTACTCACATCATGACGTTTTTACGAAAGTTGAAGCCTCTTTTGCAGCACATCACCGGTTTAAATTCCCCGCTTGTTGTGTCTCCGTCCTAACAACTTCAACTAAAGAAGAGAAGCCCAATCAACAGACAATTAAAGCACGATTGAAGCTTTTTAGTCAATGTAAAAAAGTATAATTTATGTTTAAATTAATGTTGGTAAACACTATGATAAGACTCTTCCAGAAGAAGCTATTACAAATGACCTTTTCCCCCGCGCCTCGCTGTTGTCCCATCCCAAGCCAGCGGACATCGTCATCGCAAAACCCGTCGAGAACTCGTCGAGAATAATGCCTTGTCGAGCCATGCACTCAACTGCCACTATCACAACTCACATCAACTCAGCAACTAAGTACTCCATTCAAAACAATAAACGCCTTCATTTATTTGCAGGATGGACATTCAACACACTATTAGTGTACCCACGAAACAAGCAGAGGACAATGGTGGCGGAGGGCTGAATAAATTGTTACGTCTCTCTCGGGGCAGCAATAGCGGAGGCGGAGAAGCCCTCAGGCGCCACAGTTCAAGTTCCAACAATTCTTTTGATTTAGCAGGCAGTTTGTTTTCCTCGATGCAGAATCTTGAATCGTCGGGTAGAAGCTTGAGCTCATTGCTCCACCCTTCATCGGTGCCATTATTAATGACGCCGGGTGCTCAACTTAATCGAAGTGGCCGAGTTGGGTTTCCGGTGGGAGCTCAAGACCCCAGGATGGGGGTTGGAACCGGTCAGAATCTCCGTCTTCCTCCAAGTAACTTAATGCACTTATTCCCATCTCAGCAGATGGGGGGTTCGTTACCGCATAGCAACCCTTTCCAGGCTGCACCGAATCTTGTTGCCATTCGGGGAGGTTACTTTCCGTCATCAAAAGTGCAAGGCTTAGATGATAGCTCCACTGTGACCGACATCACAAACATGAATGACTTTACAACCCAAGAGTTGATAAATGAATTGACACGTCGCCGATCTGAAAGAAACAGGGCGTCAGCTGTGTTGGACGCTACGTCAGCGTTGCTTTCAGCTGAACATTTGTCTAAGGCACGTCTAATGAATGGAGGTCGGGCTCAAGATCCACGCGACTCCCGCACTAGGCGGGGGAGTGACGATTCATTGGATTTACTGGCTGCCACCGCGAACTTTAATGCAGTGAAGGAAAAGGTTGTAGAAGAGAAACAGAAAACAAATCCCACTCAAAATAGTGGTGCGGACACTGCGGCTGTCAGAACCATTCCTACCTGCTTTACACCTGCATCAAAGACTGCAATGAAGAGAAAAAAGGATAAAAATGTTCAGTCAGAATCCTCGGATGCAAGCGAAGATGAAGCTACTGGGATCGAGAGAAAGAAGGCTAAACGCAATCCAAGTACAAATTCATTAGACGTGCTATTGACCGCGTTAGGGGATGATCTTGAACAGTTGGACAACACGAATACAGAGAAAGCAAAAGTGCCCTCTGGTTTTCGAACAGAAAAAGAAGATGAATTACTTCGCAGATTCAGCAAAGAGAGCCTCATTTCCAACATTTCTGATGAGGACTTGATCTGCCGACCTGTAACAAATATCCAAGACAATTCACCAAGAAAAAGAAAGCAATCCAATTTGGCACCACTTCTTGATACCCGATCTTCTTTTACAATGCCCTCCAAAGAATCTGATGCTATCTTGTACCCAGCCCATGGGCTAAGCCCTGATTATGCTAGGAGACTGCAAGCTTCTCATACGATGATGGCTTCACTGGAATCTGAAATGATACGAAATGACATTGCTATTAGGGAGTTCGCGTTTCGCGAAATGCAACGACGACAGTTGACATCTCGTATGATGCAGAATAGTTTGGGAAGTAACAAAGCTCCATCGTTGCCTGCTCATCCGAAGGTGTTACAGAACGGTTTGCAAAGTAACAAGGCTCCTCAATTGCCTGCTTATGCAAAGGCTGAGCATGAACTACAACTTCCTGCAAAACTTCCCCCATCGGGCTCAAGGAATGTGTCTTTATCAGATACTCCTGTATCCGATTGTGAAAAGTCTAAGGAAGCCAAGGAAGAAAAGAATAAACCGAAACAATCTCCTCATCTTCCAAATAGGCACCAAACTTCCATCACTTCTGTCGATTACAACCGCTCTCCTTTGCCATGGCACAGAAAATCCGAGAAGCCTATTAAAATTCCGCCTAAGCAAGCTCTGCAAATGTTTCTATCCGCACACGGTAAGAAGGGAGAGACTTTACGAGAGGCAGTGCTCAAAGCCATAAGTGAGACAGAAAGCTCTCTTGCTACTATCCACGCTTGGGATCGTTCGCAGGGTCTGCGTAAATGTCACAGTCGGACAGTTGTGAAGACGAGAAGAAGTCGTGCTCACCTGAAGGCTTTCTTGATGGGCGTAGAACCTCCAAAAGAGCCGCATCAGAATCGAAAGCGACCAAAGAAGAGCAAACATAAAAAAATGGATGACGTTTTTGGACCACCAAGAGATCGCTGGTGAATAATTGTTCACTTCCATCTTAATCAATCCTTTGGGCTGAGTTGCAATAAAATTATCTTACATTATCTCATGAAATAAACACATCAATAAAGCTGCCTAACAAAAAACATGGTTCGGTCTAACGCATATCATCGCTACAGGTTGTATTGGTCTGTATTTTGGTCAAATAGATACTTCACGGATGCCACGAACTCTGCTGTAGCGACTTGCTGTGGCACCTTTGGAAATAGCACATTATCCACAAACTCTGCCATATCATTGATCTCCTGTAATTTATACGACTCGTGCGCGCAAGGATACGTCTTTGTGGTGACGTCGATTCCTTCTTTCTCCAATCGTTGAACTCCAAGTGCTTGTTGATGAAAAAGCACTTTATTATCGTATGCACCATGAGCCCAGAGAAGTGGTGTCATCTCTGCAACGTATTCATTCACTGAAAAGTTCCAACTGTTTGGCAGCCAACCTGAAAGACAAACGCAACCAGCAAATGGTTGGCTAAAGATATCAAAGGAATTGGATTTAAAGTGTGTAAGATGTGTCAGTATCGTAGCAAAGATATGATTCTCACGAAACTAAGCCACTGATGTGACCGTTCACTCACTCCTTCCTCTCCCTACGAAAAAATGATGCAAGCATAGCCACAGCAGCCCCTTGAGCAAAGCCTCCGACAACTACTCTCGATGCAGGAATACCTCGTTCTTCTTCTAACGACTTTACGATATCTTCCAGTAAACATACTGCGTTTAGTTGTCCAATAACATCATCCCTTGAAGTTGAGTCAATGGGCCAGTCAAAGAGATCAAACCATGCTGGGACTAGCTCATAACCATTCAACGTGATACCTGTGACAGGTGCTTGTGGAAATATGTATTCAATCTTATCGGTCGAGAGCCGAGGACATATCGATGGTAACATATGATCTAGCGATGCCCAACCACTAGAAGTGTCCCCCATTCCGTGAAGAAAGACGACAGCACCTCGATCATCACCGCTGCGTGGAGGAGTCCATCGATGGCCAGCGTCTTGGAATGCCGACGCAAGACCAGTAGCCAAGAGGCAGACCAATTGCAATGCCAGCATCGTCATCACCTACGTGTACTTGAATGAAATTAATATCGCTTTTAATGCTGAGTCAACAAAAGAAGAGAAGAAGTTCTCTACAGCTGGCGATGTTTCTTTGATAAAAGTTTATTAAGCCACCAGATGCTTGTTCTCTTTACAGATTTTAGATAGCATTGGTGTATGGTGTATGTGATGATGATGGCAAAGATGCTGATGCAAAGACAAAGACGTGATGTCGGTGAATCAAGGCAAGAGACTTGAGAGTTCTTTTTCTTCGGCGATTCATCAGCGAAGAGGAACATCTGTCGTCGATAAAAGAAGTGGGGTGGGGTGTGTTTATTTTTTGGTTTCATTTGTATGGGGTGTGTTGCAGAATACAGCGCTCGGCTACATACATGAGTACGATGCGATAGATACTTGAACATACAGAGACTGTTACAGAGTTTATTTTTTGGTTTCATTTGTAAGTGAAAGTATGGGCTGGGGATTCTTTTATGTGCCCTGGGCTGGGGTGTGTTGCAGAATACAGCGCTACGGCTACATACTTGAACTTACAGAGCACAGAGCAAATAAAAATGTTGAGAGTTGAGACGCTAAAAAATGCTTCTGTAGTAAAAAATATTTAGGCAAAATAATCTAAAGAACCCTTCTTCTTGGCAGCCACAACACTAATGGCCTCGATGAAGTCCTCGTGGACAATCTCTGCCCTCTCTGATCTCAGTGCCAACATACCTGCTTCCACACAAACAGCCTTGAGCTGAGCTCCATTGAAATCTTCACAACTTCTTGCGAGCTCCTCAAACACTACCTCCGATGAAACATTCATTTTCCTTGAATGGATTCTCATGATCTTTGCTCTAGCATCTTCCGCGGGGTGTGGCAATTCAATCTTACGATCCAGCCTTCCAGACCTCAACAGTGCCGGGTCCAGAACGTCAGGACGGTTCGTGGCGGCAATGACCTTGATCATGTCATTCGAGTTAAATCCATCCAATTGACTCAACAATTCCAACATGGTACGTTGGACCTCGCGATCACCAGATTGGTCGCCCCCAAAACGTTTGGTACCAATAGCATCCAACTCGTCAATAAAGATAATCGCACCGCAGGATGTACCATCCGCAATTTTCTCCTTGGCAAGTTCGAATGCATCCCTAATCAACTTGGCTCCGTCTCCAATAAACATTTGAACCAATTGAGGTCCAGCCAATTTCAAAAACACCGCATTTGTCTGATTGGCACAAGCACGTGCCAACAAGGTCTTCCCTGTCCCAGGAGGACCGTGGAGAAGCACCCCCTTGGGTGGTTTGATGCCAATCGTATCAAACATATCCTTATGCGTCATTGGCAATACGATAGCCTCGATAAGTTCTTGGATCTGCTTATCGGCACCACCAATATCGGAATATTCCTCAGTGGGACGTTCATCCACTTCCATGGCCTTGACACGAGAGTCGAATTCGGCTGGTAGCTTTTCCAGAATCAGATATGAATCCTTATTGGTCCCCACCAGATCACTCGGTCTAAGTTCCTCCGTATCGACCAATCCAGGCACGGGCAAATAAATCGTCTGCCTAGTCGAAGTTCGAATGACCGCACTCCTCGTCTTCCTATCGGCATTGACATCCGCCGCAGCTCCGTCCTCCCCCCCCTCCTCGGCATCCAACCCATCCTCTGCATCGGGCTCTAAGATCTCCACGACATTGCCCACCAGATAGGGCAGCTGTTTGTTCAACTTGACCTTTTCGATATTTTCCCGAATGCGTTCCCGCTGTGCCCGGCTCTCATGTTGGATTCGTTGAATGTCACTGCGGAATATGCGAACTTCGTTATCGATTAGTTGGATGCGTTGGCGGAGTTCGGCGATGGACATGGCGGCTGTTTCGTCATCGATCATCATGTCATCTTCTTCTTCGGATGGATCGTCGGATTTGGATTCTTCGGCACCAGCTGCTGCTGAGGAAGAGGAGGCGTTGCTATTGCTGGCGGCTTTATCCTTGTCATTATTGTTGTTATCGGCGCCACCACCGTTGGCAGCATCTCCGGCGTCTCCCCAGATATCAGCCCCTTCTAGATCGTCACTCATTTTGTACAGTTAATAATGCTATTACTCTGCCGCTGCTGCTGGACTGTTGTTGCGTTATCGTACTGCTCGGCGTGTTCGATTTATCACGTTATGGTATGGCAAATGCAAGCAATGATTTTTGCTCACAACATCGATCATCGTCGCCGCTCGATCTTTCTTTTTTAGTCGACAAGCTTCGATTTCTTCTCTCATCTCCCAAAGATCCACCCAAACATTGCAATGCATTGAAATCGAATAGCTATTCATCAATACACTCTTAGATCGACACGCTTCATTACATAATCGGCTGGCTGCAATATCTCATTAATCATCTTCAATATACACAGCAACAATGTTTCGGAATATGTATGATACCGACGTGACTGTCTGGAGTCCAGAGGGTCGTCTGCTTCAGGTGCGAAAAAATATAATATCTCTACTTTGACTGTTTGTGTTGGCTCGCTTCTTTGTATCGTCTCTAATATGCAGTATTGATTACTTTGTCGCCTCTTCTTCCACCTCCATCATCTTCTACGCCGCGATCATATCAGGTCGAATACGCCATGGAGTCAGTGAAACAAGGCTCGGCCTGCATCGCCCTCCGCTCCTCCACCCACTCCGTCATCGGCGCACTCAAACGCTCCGTTTCGGAACTCTCGGCTCATCAACAAAAAATACTCGAAATTGACGACCATCTCGGCATTGGTATTGCCGGTCTCACCGCCGATGCTCGCACACTTGCCAAATGGATGAGGAATGAATGTCTCAATCACAAATATGTCTATGGCACCGCTCTCCCCAGTGGACGATTGGTGACCGATTTGGCCGATCGTCATCAAAGGACAACTCAGTCATATGTCAGGCGTCCGTATGGGGTGGGATTGCTGGTTGCCTCATTTGATAAGAATGGACCGCATGTCTATCAGACCTGTCCTTCGGGAAATGTCTATGAGTGTTATGCTACCGCCATTGGGGCTAGGTCGCAATCGGGACGGACCTATCTGGAAAAGTATTGTGACTCCTTTGAGGAATGTTCCAAGGATGATCTTATCATGCATGCATTGAAAGCTCTTGTGGGGTGTGTTAGTGGCGATGGAGAGTTGACGAGGGAGAATGGAAGTGTGGCCATTGTGGGGAAAGATCAGAAGTTTACCTTGATTGAGGGGGAGGAGTTGCAGCCCTATTTGGATAGGCTGGAGTTAGAGGGGGGGAATAATGGGGGTAATGCTGATGAAGAGGAGGAAGATGATGGTGAGGCAGAGGAAATGGAAACATAAGATGGTGTTTTTTTATTTATATAATGAGGTAGAGATGAATTGGTCATTGGACTCATGAGGCAGACGTGATAGCAGAATGTCAACAAAATGAAGGAATGTGAAGATATACTGCATACCATCGTAGTATTTGAAGTTTAAGTTTCCATTGTTCGATAAAACTATTCGAATTTTATCTTCAAAGTCATGGTGATACATGATCTAATGCCAAAAGCCATGGTCTCATTTCCGTCCTCTAGAAGCTCCTACCCTAGATCTCCTCATCCCACTTTCCATAGAAATGACGATACTTGGTATCATCTCCATCGAAATAGTAGCGAGCCCACGCAATCGACACCTCTGATTGGCTCAAAACACCGTCTTTGTTTTCATCAATCATGTCAAAACCGTACTGAATATCATCATCTGACAGGTCCGGGAAGACAGAAGTCACTAAAGCCTTATACTCATCCAAACTAACCACTCCATCCTTATTCAAATCGATGCCTTTGAACATCTCGATGTTTAATTGTTCGGAGATCTCAATGTAGTTGGGGTAATTTTTAACAAACTCCACCATATATTCTACCCACTCATCATAACTTTTAGTGTCTCCGAAGTATTTTTGACCAGCTGTTACCCAGCATTTTTTGGCTTCGTCATCCAATTCCACTCCAACTTTCTTGGCTGACATTTCGCCCCAAGTTGCGAAGTCATTAGATCCATTAACGTATCCTTTCCTGTCGAAGTCCTGGAAAGGATACACTCGACGCCACTTGGCGTGGTTAAACGAGGTCGGAAATCCAGCAGCGCTACCTTGCTGGCGAACCTGGACACGACGCATGAGAGTCTGGCGTAGGGAAGCGACACGACGGATGATCATAATGTTGTTAGGCGTTGTAATTGCTTTCCGATTCCTTATTCTTCTTTCTTCTCTCCCATTTTTTCCAATGAGTCGGCAGGACTTGAGTACCACAGTACCGGTATCGACCAAGATCTTTCGTGTCGGACTACTTACAATAAGTAAGTACTTCTATGTATGATCCGCCTCGTCCTCCTCTTCCTTCCTCATCTACAAAAACCCATCCAACTGGAAGTCATCGTCGTATACATCGAAG
>JALLBH010000289.1:0-27290 GCA_036940005.1 Skeletonema menzelii | reverse complement strand
CTGTTTGAGCCGAAGGTATTTGCTTCTCTACTATCGCCGCCAACTGTAATGGGCCGCTAAAAGCTCCTCAATGCTTGTTTACCCATTGCTGTTGAAAGGGTCGATGATGAATCGTTTCAAATTGCTTTTTTGCACTTCGTTTTATGTTTATACTTACTTTGCTTTATTTGTTCTGACTGACCCACACATCGCACAAACTAGCCCCAGTGGTTTGTCGTTTGTGAATGTGCACGTCTTACAACTCCACTCGTTCTGTTTAGTATATTTGCCAGCGTTTTTTTGCTCTGAAAGTAGAGATGCAATCAAAGGACTTCGTCTGTCACTAGATGCTGGCACGGGTTCTTTCTTTGTGCTATGAAGTAATTCCATATCTGAAGTATCACCAGCTTGTTCTACAAGAACTTCGGTTTGTTCTCGCTTATCATTTGGTGCCTTCCTGACCTGTGACTTAGTCCAACTCTTCAAAAGCGACTGCTGTGTATTATCCACTTTTATTCGCTTCGAGTTGCTGCTCAAAGCTTTCGGTTTGGATCCATCGCGATCACCATTAGTTCGTCGACTTCCGTGCTTTAAATAGACCTGTTCTGCTTCTCGCTTCGTGCTGTCTTGTTTCCTCACGGCAGACAATTTATCTTTTGCAGACTTCGCCGTACTCTTTTCATCTACAATAGGAGATGGATAATCGATGCATTCTTTCGTAGGAAGAATTACGGTAGATTGTTGGGTCTGAAAGATTCCTTTGGATTTCTTTTCAATATCACCCTTTCCATGTCCAATGACTACCCCACACTTCTTTTGGAGACTCGCTGGCATTGTATGAGGCTCGTGGATGTACTCATCTGGTACTGCTGCCAGCTCAGGCACATACTTCTTAATGAACACACCATTCGGGTCTTGATCTTTCCCTTGCTTGGTAACGTTGTAAACTCGCATAGCGTTGATACCTGTTGTACCAGCCTGCATTTGGAGTTGTGGGTAATGTATTCCTGGTTCGTAGTCTAAAAACAACCGTGCTAGATGACCCGCGATCTTTTTCCAATCCAACCAAAGGTTATACGTAGCAAAAGATACGAGCATCGCTCTCATCCTGAAATTAAGCCAGCCAGTATGTATCAGAGATCGCATGCAAGCATCAACAAAAGGGAAGCCAGTGCGACCTTGACACCACGCTTCAAAATACTTTTCATTAAAGTCATTTGGTTGTCGCCGCAAATGAGAAAAGGCGAGACACTGATCTTGTTTCTCTAAACTAGGCTGACTTTCAAGCTTTTGGATAAAGTGTGATCTCCAATGCATTCGCGATTGAAAGCTTGCCAACGATCTGAGCCATGGACTAGGGGTTGATGGGGTATTCTTCTTTGCTGCACGGAGCTCCTCTTGTTTTCGTTTTGTGGCAACTATAACATGACGCAACGAGATATGGCCCCACGTCAAGTACGGTGAAAGACGACTGCCAGTAGTCCAAGATGTGTTGGGCGACGATATGCCAGTGGAGTAGTTAGCACCCCTCGATGATAGAAACGATTCGAAGTACTCCAGCGCTTTACTCTCTCCACCATACTGACGCTGTATTCTATCACATCTAAACTCTGGTGCTATCTCTTGAATATCTGATGGTTTTATCGGAGAGAGGCACCTTCCATGCAATTCAATTCCGTCTAATTCAATATTGACTAGCCGAGATCGCAGCCCTGCCAACTGAATTTTTGTTGGCGTTGCATGTATCGGTTGTCCCAGAAACTTGTTAAAGTGGGTTGTAAAATCATCTCGATCCGACAAACATCTCGTTACTCCAGTTTGATTCATCTCCCTTATTGGTATATTTTCACCACGACACCATCGCCGCACAGCCTTGTCACGAGCAAATGACTTGAGATGACTGGATTCCATGTGGCAGAGGATTTGGTTGATTGGTCGTTGTTTGTGGAGAGTTCTGAGCGTGAACACTGCAGCCGCATGACATACAGTGATGCACTGAAATTTGTGCTCATAGAGATCACCCTGTATACCGCCTCCGCAAGATAGACATAAATCCAAGTCAACCAAGCCTTCATTGACAAAGGCAATATGGGAGCCATGCACAGTTTTCTCGCTCAGTTGATCTGGCTCATAGAGGTAAAGTATGATGCACTGCCTATTACTCTGGGCGATTGAAAGGAGAGGCCCATGATCATGAAGCCTGACGTCCTTTTTCAACCAGACGACGTCAATCGGGTCCCCTGCCGCTGCTGCTGGTTGTTTGGACATGATCTTTATGGATGTTCATGTTATTGCTTTGCCTTTGCGCTTGCTCGCTTGCTTTGTGCTTTGTGCTTTGGTTTGACTCAGAAAGAAAAATGGCGCGCAAAGAAGGTAAATATAACAATACTGGTACTGGTACAATATCTTTCCCTTGGATTGCATGTCAACACCCATACATACCATGGGCTCATTCTTTGCGTAATTCCTTAATTGTTTAAGAGTCTACTACATCTTTCACCCAGGTCTTTAGCATTCTTACAATCTGCTAGCTGCCGCCAGAATCATAGTAGATCTGCCAGCTGCCCTACTTTCAGTCGTGACTAGTGACCTTTAAAATATGCCGATAAAGACAACATTCGGTATATCCACGAGATCTGCTTTGCTATTTCTCATGAGCTGGAAGTATCCAACTCTACTATTCTATTTACATTTTTGCTTTCATGAACATCGCGTTAGTGCTCAGTGGACTCGGTTGTCTATACAGTAGAGGGAAACATAATGCGGTGATTTATTGTCGAGTCGCTCTCTCTATATGGTTTTCATCGGCTATGGTTGGATTAGGGCTGGGTATTTACTTTATTCTACACGGGCATGAAAAATTGAAAGAGTGGTGTGTGGCAATAGTTGGTAGTTCTAGTGGTGAAGAAGAATGTTCAGCATCGCTTCTCGCTCCATGGTATGCCGGATTAATTTGTCTTGGATTCCTGTTCGGCTTACCATTCATGTGCTTTGCTGTCAAGACTGTTCATTTGTTTTATCTGGATAGTTTAGAGAACTACTGTAATAACAGTAAGCAAGAGTAATAACCTATAAGTCGAGAGTGCCGGAAATCATGTCAGTGGATCGCAGTTTCATAAGAGAAAGTTTACATCACGACCGAACATTATTTTAGCCTGCACTGGCGGCTGATGAGCTCCCATCGTTCACACAGATGCCACAGCGAGGTCGCATAGTTGGCACAGACGATGACCTCGTGACTAAAGAAGATGTGCGTGGATTGGCTTGGAAGGCATTTGCAGAGCCTTGGAAGAGAGCGATAATGGCGACTATGGCGACCACGAAGATCATTTTGAACATCGTTACGTTGTAACAAAGAGTTACGT
Organism: Skeletonema menzelii; assembly: GCA_036940005.1. NCBI lineage: Eukaryota > Bacillariophyta > Thalassiosirophyceae > Thalassiosirales > Thalassiosiraceae > Skeletonema > Skeletonema menzelii. Next base: position 23,946 of record JALLBH010000289.1, on the reverse strand, counting down.
TGTAGGGAGTCGTATTTTTTTGCAAAGGAAATGGTGATGGTGAAGTGTGATGTGTGAGTGATGTGAGATGTGAGAGTGTTGGTATGACGTGGCGTGGCCGGGCCGCATATGTTTCATGTCCTAGTTTCGGCACTGACAGGCCCGAAAACTGCCTCATGCCCTCGATCAGATTTTGCGAATGAAGCGAAGAAGTGCAGCATCTTTCTGTGCTTCTTACCAATCTAAGTAGATTCTCAAGTTATTCGTCTCCCCCAACAATTCAATGATGGTTACAACAGACGAGGCAAAAGAGTTGGCAGCCAAGTGGGGCCCGGCTTTTACATCGTACGGTCTTGGTGAAAAAGATGGGGCATGGGCCGCAATGTTTGCCGACAAATGTATCGTTATCATGCCTGGTGAACATCAACAGGCCGGTCTTGCTGGTCCAAAACTTGTGTTTTTCAAAGAGAGCGTAGATACTGCATCCACGGAAGATGGATATGTTCCGGTAAGCTTTGAAGGTATGCAAGAAAAAATGGTTGCCCAACTGGCTGCTGTGAATTATGTCAAAACTGAAGGAGCCAGCAAAGGCGTCCAAGGAGATCAGTTTATTTTGGAATACACCCGAACAAACAAGGATGGCAAAGTTTATCACGTCGGTTATTGTTTGGCAACAGTCAATTCTGATTTGTTGTTTTCCGAGCTTTTAATTTTTTCCTAAGTAGTGTTCGAAGTAAGATCAATCTTAGTTTTCTTACGTATAGAAAGGCGAGCTACTCTGTACAATGAGGAGGAATTCGGCTGAACTACCAATCTTCAAGAAGAAAGGAAAAAAGAATGTGCACAAGATAAGTATGAATTGTATAGATGCATAATGTTAAGTAAATGTTTAACCGCGCTGGGGCTCTCTAGCTACGTTTCCATTCTTGTCAACCCAAATACGGACGCGGTTCAATCTGTAATCAGCCGTCACCATTGATCCTTCTGGCACAGTATGCACATCCAAAGACGGATTGATGGTCTCAATTACTGACTTGGCTTCCTCGCCCGTCATGCCAACTAGGCTTTGACCTCCCCAATTAGGAACATTAGCAATCTGGAACTTGGCAATAAGGTCTCCGCGTGTCTGACGTCCTTATATATGTATGATGTTTTACATTTAATATTCACTCGTGTGAAAGTTGCCTCTAAAACCTAAATATATGACCCAAGGCATCTATTAAGAGCCTCGGCCATTGTGTGATATTCATTTTTTGTCTGAAGATATATATATTGTCCTAATCCTAAATCATCGACTCTAGCATCTATAGCATTGGCCATTGATTGAAGTTGTTGTAGCTGTCACTAACAAAGTCGTACTCGCCAACTGTGTAAGGAGCAACACTGGCATACAATGGAAACTCAAGCGGCGCAGTGTTCTTGATTCTAATGACGCTTCCCACTGCCTCAGGTGTTTCAATTATAGCAAAAAACGGGCGCTCCAAACCGTCTTCCGTGTAGAGCTCTACTACTTGTTTATTATTGTTTGGCCCCATCAACAACTCTATCCTGCAGTTCAATGGACGTCCATCTGTTTTGATAATTACTGCTACTGATTGCACAATAGGATTGAATGGCCACGTCCGCACAGCTCCTCCCTGAATTACTTCTGATCTGGATACGACGGAGGCGATGCTCGCTGCGAGACCATCTTGCATGTCAGGTCTTACTACAGCATCGATGGGGAACTCGAGCTGTCCAATGTTCCGGATAGCTACTGAATTTGGTCCCCTTGGAGTTCCAACGATAGCGCTGAAGGTGCGTCTGGCGCCATCCTCAAGATAGACACGCATCTTATGAGGCGTATTATCTGGGCCATTCCACAGATCGACATCGGCATCAATTGGACGTCCTTCCGATTTTAACAATACTTGTACAGCATCCACAACGGGATTGGCGAAGTGCCATGTCCTCAGAGACCCGCCTTGCACCGTCACAGGCATTGTACTGTCCCAGATTTCATTCAAAGAAGGAGCTCTTATATCTGATATCGGCCTGATAGTAGGACCGTTATAAGTGACCATGGGGCCTGGTTCTCTGTTGATGTCAATATAATCATTTTGAGTTCTTGTACGAGTTGATGCGCCATATTCCGAAGCAAGTTGAGTGGCGCTCGCCGACCGAGAAGAGGAGGTGACAAAGGCATCTGTACCGACCACTCCGATGAGGGCAATGATCGCCCAAATACCAATAGCGGCTGCCATGTTCACCATCTGCACTGTGTTGGTAGATAGTTGTGGGATGGGCATTATTTGTTCTTTGGAAATCAGCTGTAATTTTGAGAACTGTCGAATTCGAGCGAATGGCAGATCAAGATTTGTACTTCATAAAGTTTGACTTGACCTAAAAAGATGCAGAAACGTGCCCAGTAGCGATCAGGAGATTCCGGGTTCGAATCCCGGGCAGGATTTCCGTGTCCTGTTGGCCCAACGGTAAGGCGCCTGACTACGGATTATTGTTTTGCACACATCATGTTGTGGTCACAGATTCTTTTGCATGCAGGTCCTTCTGATGTTTATTTGGTGCGCAAAAAAAACAGGCCAAGTGAATCTAAAACGCTTGAGTTAGGTTATGGAAGTGAAAGTGTAAGGAAAAGAAGTTACATTACTTCATTATCTCAATCTCTAACACAATTGGGCAGTGGTCACTGCCAAGCTCATCTGGGACCATGTAGCTATCCCTCACTACCACCTTTTGACCATTACTGTCCTCCATCAAATCCTTGGAGCAGATGAAGTAATCTAACCTCAATCCCTTATTCGGCTCTCTATTGCCTGCTCGCTGACTCCAATAACTATAATGTCCCATTGCATCTTGATGCAGATGACGGAATGCATCAACAAACCCAGCTCCCAATTGTCGATCGAAGGAGGATCGCTCCTCCGCAGTTGTCCCAGCTGATTTGGCAAGGTGCTTCGCGCCTTCATTCCATGTATCCTTTTCATTATGAGCTACATTCAAATCACCAAGCCAGATAACTGGCTTACCCTTCTCAAGCTGTTGCATTTTGTCTAGAAAGTCTTTATCCCACTCTTCTGTGCGGTATCCAAGTCGATCGAGCTTCTGACCACTGTTTGGCACATAGACATTGGTCAAGCAGAAGAGAGGAAATTCTGCCGTGACGGTGCGTCCTTCGCCATCATGCTTTGGCAACCCAAGTTCTGTCATGACATTCAAGGGTTGCAAGTTTGAAACTGGGATATCACCGATCGAATCTCCTTTCGTAGCCTCACCATCCTCTTTGTTTTTTGATGTAAAAAACGCACCAAGTTTCGCTTGCTTCTTTCCCTTCTTCGATGCTCCATCACCATCACCACCACCACCACCTCTCTTCCTAATAAACATGGCCGTGCCAGAATATCCCTTCTTCGTCGTCGAATAGCTCCAATGACTCTCAAATCCTGACAGCTTCTCCTCAAAATGCTCTCTAATTTTCAACTTTGGATCATCCAAATGTACTTCTTGCAGCTTGTGTTCTTGTAAACAAATAACATCGGCTTGATACCTCTCTGCCAAATTTGCCAATGCATCTGGATGTTTTTTAATGAAGGCACGTAGCCCCGCGACATTCCAGGAGATGACGGTGAAGGTGTAACTCCCTTTGGAGGTCATGGCAGTTTCGGGATTCCAGAGGCGAGTGAGGGGCATGCGTTCCGTCCAGCGTTGATGGTCAGTTGCTGCCTTTGCCTTTTTCGTTGGAGAAGCCTTTGCCTTTTTCTTTGTCGCTTTGGTGGTGGATTCGTCATCCTCTGTGTCAGATGTTGTGGACTTCGTCTTGCGCTTCTTTGGGCTTGCCTTCTTTTTTGCTTTTGGCTTTTCATCACCATCAGATGGTGATTCGGCACCTTTGACCACCTTCTTTTTTGGAGAAGCCTTCTTTTTCGTAGCTGCCTTCTTCTTTGTTTTTGGTTCTTTCTCTTCAGTAGCGGCAGCCTTACTCTCTTGAGCACTGCCTTTCAGTGATTTCGTTTTTGATTCATCCGTATCATCATTGCTCACATCATGTGCAGCTGCGGCGGCGGACATCTTGCTAGCAGCTCTTTTAGGAGGCATTGTGTTGAACAATATATCTAATTTGAATAATGCTTGGTACTGATGATCTCTTGGTTGACCGCCGATCCTCAACTGATTGTTGCTCCTCGTAGTGCAGGTAAAAAATGCGGATCGATGGGGTAAATGAGGGCTACCTCTAATAAAATCTCTGTTGGAAGGAAACGCCGCGGTTCTTGTGGACACTAGCAACGAGCGAATGAGTAAGACCTTGCGGATGGTGCTTGTAAAGCTGAACATGTACAGTTGTTGCTGAGATGGTAGTTTAGTTGACGCTACATAATAAGTATCGGCAGTTGGCTTGGCTCAATCGTTGTCATAGATTTGGTTTGCGTAGAACGAAGGGTCTGCGACAGAATGTGTTTTCGGGTGTAGAGCGCGATAGACCCTGCTTATTTTAATCTTTCGCTCGTGTCCGCCAGCTAGCCGCGAGACGCCAGACCACAAGCAAGGCACCCTGCACCCTCAGAGGCAGTGCAACATCATTATCGCCTGATACTTCTTATTCGCAACAACTCGAAGACTAATACTTATCATCTATAACCATGCCACCTGCTAAAAAGCGTCGGGTAGCAGCAGCAGCCGCCGCCGCTGAACTGGCAGATGTTGATAGCGTCGCCCACAGTAAACTGCTCAATCATCACCGACAGGCTCTCGACACGTTGCTCCAAACGGTAGACCAACTTGTTGCAACTGGAGGTAACAAAGTCGATACTAACAACTTATCTGAATCAATCCTTTCATCTTCATTGGCTCTAGCCAACTTGAAATCTCTTCAGCGTCAAATTGCTCTCCAAGTGGAGACACAAGCCAACGAATCGAAGGAGCAGCGGGCCAAGGTTGAAGAATGCAGTCTACTGTTGGAAAATTTAACCTATGAAAGGAATTATCTGCAAAGAGAGATTGGAGCACTGGAGGGATGGAAGGCGGATGAATTGGAAAAGATGGCTTGGGCTGAGTTGGGACGTACTGCTACTACACTAACTAATAGTAAGGAAGCGGGTGAAAATGATGATGTTGTCATGGGAGACGCCACAACAAATGATAGTACCAATATCACTACAGCCGAAGATGCTATTAACACTTACCTCTTCAATACAAGTTCCTACGATACCGCTACCAACGACAATAATGACAACATGGACCATCGCAATCCAACCAACCACACGAAAATTCTCCAAAAATTACAATCCGACATTGAAACTCGATCCATTCTTGTAACACAACTTTCCCAATCCAAATTGAAATTGAAGGAATTGCAAAAGAAACGAGATGAATTAAGTGGATTCTTAAATCATCAAATTCCCCAAAAGTTGGGAGAGTTGGAGAAGGGGGCGGAGAGTTTGAATAAGTTTTTTGGGGAGCATGATGTCTGGAGTGATGTGTTGAAGGTTGACAATAAGGAGAAAGATGATGATGATTTGAAAGCAGAGAAGGTTCAGACTGCCAATAGGTTGATCAATCGACCATCCTTTGATAGATCAAAAAGATTTCAATTGGCAAAATCCAATCTGCCACCTCCACTTTACGTCCTGTATGTTCAGCTTGCTGGGTACAAAGATGCATGGGCTTCATTGGAGAAAGTGGGTGAGTGTGATGGAAACAAATCAAATGCCCTTGGCGGGTATATCGGTGCGAGCGGAATGAATGTCACTGTTGAGAAAAATAATGAGTCAGATTGGACCGTTGTGTTATCGCTGTCGATTTCTGCCATCATACCTTTGGAGGTTGCATCGACCTTTGGGAAAGCTAACTCGCGTTCCTCATCACCAACGCCTGGACAAAGTGTGCTTAGTGTTGTGTTTTCATATGACAATGGAGATGGTGTCGTGTATGCGTCAGTAGATGCAGACGAGAGCAAAGATATGGGAGAGGGATTACTAGATGGCTTATTCCCTGACGATGACGGATCTACGTTGCCTAACGTGTCGTTGTCACTATTGAAACACGAGGAAGAGGAGGAGGAGGAGGCCGAAAGTGATGAAGAAGGGGAGAGCAGTAATGTCGCGATGGAAAAGACCGAGGAAAAGTCCGCTGAAAAGAAGGGCAATGCCTACTATTGGTGCCAAGAGTTGAGCGGCCTCAATTTCCCTCCACCATCGAATGGGACTGATGCTGTTACGGACAAGGTCGAGAAAGACACTCCGTTCCCCATACAAATTTGCACTAAGGCAGTGATGCGTCAACTACTTCGTCGGATTCGGGCTCGTCAAACTCTATCAAATATGGTGGATTTTCTTGGACGAAGAGGTCAATTTGCAAACCCAATACCCATTCATCCCAAAATGAAATGCGACAATGCTTCTGACTCCAATACTCCAACACTCAAGGCGAAATTACAATCATGGTCGAAAGAAGAAGATATGAAACGTTATGTTGCTATAATTAAGCGAAAGTCTGCAACCCTCAAAGCTTCGGTTACCATCAGCGATAATTACCCCGCGGAACCTCCAGTTTGGTCGCTTCAAAACGAGGATGGTTCAGTTGGTACAGCTTCCAATAACAGCAACGCGGATGTTTTGTTCGATTCATCATTACATCGCATTGAATGTCATGTCAATCAAGACTTGAACAAGTTTGTATGCGAAGACATAGAGGCAACATTCGATTGGATTTTAATCCACCAACTGGCTGATGTCGTTTCGTGTTGGGATGAAATAATGAGTGCGAAAGAAGACGAGAGCAATTACAAGTCGAAAGGACATGAACGTATACGCAAGGGGAAGGATCGCAAACTGGTAGGTTTTGGTGAGAAGTCTCCTTTCTTTTGGTATCGCAATGGTTTATAGTGTTGATGCATATAATATAATCTAAAATAATGCAGGATGAAACATCTATGGATGGGGTTCTAGTCAATCAAGTGATGTAGGAGGCACAAGCACTTGAAATCTAAACTGTATTTTTCAATCTGAGGCAGCCCAAGCTGGTAACGACAATGGTGCTGGAAACCAGCCTTTCTCACCATCAGTATTACCTGGATCCGCTTTGGTAGATTCGGCCTGATTTTGCATGGTTGCACCTTCCTTGTCATCATTGGATTTGTCCATGACTTCGTCTTTATTCGCTTCGGATGATGTGATCTTTGTATCATCGTTTGTCGCCACATGCTCAAATTTTCCTTTGATATGAGCATTCACTGAAAAGTTAAAGCAATCCATGATTATGTTCTCATTGAGCTTATCCGTATGACTGGATTCTGGTGGCTGCTCCGCCTTGTCATCATCGGAAGAATCATCATCAATTATCGAGAAGGGGATGTCTACCTCACATAAATCATCATCACTTTCGTTATCATCAACCGTTGCTGCCTTGTCATTATTTTTTGTATCATCCGCTTGCGACATTTCACTCTAGAGCTTATTACCTCCAACTATTTACAATAACGACCAACCCTCCAACTATTTACAATAACGACCATTGAGAGCAGTTTAGAGGTGCGTGAGACGTGAGACATCGAAATCGTATCGTATCGAAGGTAGATAACACGTAATACCTAAGTATCTCTAAACTAGAGATACATAGGTACCTAGAGCTACTATTATGTGCGCTTGCCCAACTTGCCCCCTTATTTTTAGGTACTAACCTCTTACCGCGCTCTTCCCTCTTCGCCGTCACACTTTCACTCTTTAGCCTTTAGCTCAATGTACTTACGTAATGCTCAATGTCAGTCGCTCCCTAGAGAGAGATAGATTCTTGGCAAATACATTGACAACAAGAGGCAAGAGAGCCATTCATCCGTCCAGCGAGGGCATCAAGTGTGCGGAGGACTCTGTAGAACAACATAAAAAGAGTCATCGCATATTTTTCGTTACCGCCGTTGCGCTTCTTTTCTGCAGCATGATCTCTACTTCTTCACTATTATTTCTCTTCGTGACGGTAGTATTGCTTCCGACAACAGGAGCATTTGTTACACCTCGACATGCATCTTCAAAGACTCAACGATACTATCATGCTCTTCAAACTCATTCGGAGAAAGAATTTGATCTAAACGTTGCTATTGTAGGCGCAGGACCATCAGGCTTACTCCTTGCACACAAACTACTCCAATCAAACATCCCAGTGGCAAACATTGATGTATTTGAATCAAGATCCGATCCTCGTGATATCAAAAAGCAGCAAGGGAGTAGAGCGTATGCACTTGGTTTGGGAATTCGCGGCAGGAGCGCAATCCGGACAGTAGATGAAGAGTTGTGGGCAGCAGTAAAGAAGAGGGGCTTTGAGTGTGAACGGTTTCGTCTGCATTTCACTCAAAAGTTAAATGTCAAATTGAGAGATAGAGAAGAAGGTGTAGAGCCGAGTGTATTGATTTATCAGACTGACTTGTGTAGTGGTCTATTGGACGAGTTGGAGATTCGTTCATCAGAGTCGTCAAAATGTACAGTCAAAGTGCACTATGATACGTTCATAAAGCAGGTGGACTTGGCCAATGCGATATTGGAAACAAATGAGCACAAGAAAGGCTCTTATGACCTGATAGTTGGTTGTGATGGTGCCAATTCTATTGTTCGTGGTGCTCTTGAAAAGTACTCACCACCGAATACATTTCAATTTACACAACGCAGACTGCTGCCGGGTTGTTTTAAGGTCTGCCGTCTTACCTCGATGCCTCCTCTGCTCGATCAGAATAGCGTTGCGTTGATTTTGCCAGAATCAAAAGCATTGGGTGTCACTGCATTTGTCGAGCCAACTGTGAGCGGAGGATGCTGTATTTTGTTTGCTGGAAAGTTAAGTGATAACAGTCAACTAGATGCTCCCGATGCATCCAAGAGCGAAGAAGGAGAAGAACAAGCGGGAATCAATTTGAACTCGTTATTATTTCCCGACCCAAATCTAAGCGACAGAGATATTCACAGTGATGCTGGGTTGACAAAAGAGATGATCTTGGCACAATTTCCGCTGCTTGAAGGTACTCCTGGAATGGAAGATGCAGTGCAGCAGTTACTCAATCAACGCACGAGTGTGGCAGATTCTGTCAAATGCAACATTTACAATTCGCCATCATCAATCACACCTACTGCACTATGCGGAGATGCAGCTCATGCAACTGGGGGAGTCAGCGGTCAAGGATGCAATAGCGCACTGATTGATGCTGCTGTTCTTGTTGACTGTCTGATTGAAAATTACCAACCACGCACAAATGTTGAGAATATTGTTGGTACAAAAAAGGCGATGCTACATCAAAGTCTCCAATCTTACTCCAACAAACAAGTGCCAGAAGGTCTTGCGCTGTACGATTTATCATTTGGAAATGATGGAAAAACGCTACCAATATTTAGAAACATTAGAGCGATGCTTTCCAATGTTATTGATACCATCTTTGGGGGAAGGTTCGCAATAGGAAAGAAGCCACTCCAAACGTTATTGGCGTCATCACTGGATAGCTTTACTGACATAAGACGAGATAGGCAAAAATACTTTGTTGAAGAGTTTCCAACCGATGAGGAGTTTGACAGACAGTTGAGAAGCGTGTATGATGCGTAAAACCAACCTTGGTCGTAAGAGCTATAATTTCCACAAGTAAGATTACGATGGAGCCCCAACAAATATCTCGAGTTACAGGGTGAGCCAACAGCTACTGTTATTTGTAGCTCCTTCAGCGAAATGCAATAGTAAAGAGAGTGATAAATCTGTCTGTTGTATCATTGTACTACACGTACTGGAGTGTGTATGTTCATGTGCGATTCAATTTTAGTCTTGTGTAGAGCGAGCAAAGGAGCAAGCTCGTCGAACAAGCTTCACAAAGCGCTTATAACATTCCTGAAAAGCAACCATATTATCCAAGATGAACGAGCACAACCACTCGGCCGCAATCTACAATGACTTTGAGAAGTTTATTAGTCACAGCGACTTCGATCGCGTGCTTGAATTGTCTCATTTCTTGAAGGAGCAGAAATCTCGGCTCGAAGATGGAAACGCACCACCCTCGCTCGACACTTTGACACCCACCCAGCACTCTTTGTCACCAATGAGCGTGAGAGAAGAAGATAAAGAGGTCTTTCCATTTGACGAATCTGCGGCATTTATTCGTAGCACTCTAATTGGAAAAGATACAGACACGATCACTCAGAGAGGAATGTGTGCTATCACCGACTCTCTTATCGACGAAACCCTTACCACTTTAGCATCAGAGCTACAAGTGGTTCTACGTCTGAAGAAACAGTTAGCTGCTACCAATGCAGTGAGTTTTAGCGAGGATCGTGAGGTGGATGGGGGTATTGAGAGAGTTGCCGAAGGTGGCGTTAGCCACAAGCAGGCTAGAGCCGAGAAACCGATGGAACCAGATACAACGAGAATGAAACCCAAAGCGAATGCAAACAAGTTCACTAAGGCTCAAACTGATGTTTTGATCAAGTGGATGATTGAGAATATCAAGCATCCATTTCTTTCTCCAACAGACATTGCATACCTTACCAAAGAGACAGGTCTACTTGAGTCGCAAATTACAAACTGGGTCACGACTGCTCGAAAGCGCAATGGCAAGGATGTCATTGAAAATATCAAAAAACCATATCACTTTCTAGACTATCTGTTTTTAGCAACAGATAGGGAGGAGCACATTCAAAAGAATCCATCATCAGTTGAATTGAAGCGTGACACGTTGGGGTCTGCTGAGGACATAGGAGAGGAGTTCAACGTTGATATCTCTCCTCGTCTCAGCCCTGCAATGTTCAGGGAGATTTTCCGGCACGAAAATATTGGGATTGAACAGGATGATCTGGGGGACTCATTTGAGAAGGACAGAGCTAAAACCCATACTCCTGACTCTACCGCAGCTGTTGAGTATGACTGCGAAGAAGGATCAGATTCACCCTTTGATGAAACTGCTTCCGATTTGGCCTCCTAGGGATTATTCGAATATAAAGCATAATTTTAGCAGGTATTGTCCTGACGAGCTCTCAATGTACCTACCTAATATACGTTTATCTTTTTACAGTAAAATTATTACAGAGGTGTAACATCTTTTGCATCTTGTGCAGCTCCAACTTTATCTCGCTTGATGCACCTCCAAATTGACGTAGCATGTATCAGCACCAAACCAAATGCAATCATACATACAGCATATATGTAAGTGACGTATGACGCCAGCAAAATGATTAGCAAGTTGAACGACAATGTTGGGATAAGTAACATCACATTCCAAATCTTTCGCAGCAGCCTTATATCCTTGGCCTTTCTTACTCTAAGCTGAAAGTAAGCCAAAAACTCCATCGTCACAGCAAAACAGTAACCTACATTGGATAACTCTATGATGAATGTAAAGCTGAACGGAAGAAGACATAAGATTCCTGCCGTTCCAAGTAAGATTGCATACTGAGGCAAAAGAGGATGAGTAAGTCTATGAACGCCCAAGACCTAAACAGACAGCGACAAACCATTGCACTCACCGTTGGGGTGTTGTATCGACTCCTTGTTGCAAAGATTGAAGGTACTTGACCTAACTCAGCCATTCCCATTAGTTGTAAGCTATCCGCTGACATTTCTCCAAAGAACAAGGCCACCATTGAGAATCCGGCACCAACGACGATCCAATTACCCAACCATTTGCCTCCTATTTCTGTAGCTGCTGTAGCAAAAGCTCCCGCCGTCCATTCGGATTGTGACAAGTTTGATGCACCGGTAGCGATTAATACTGGCACGAGATACGACGAACAAGTTAAGATGAATGCACCGGCCATCCCTCTCTTAAACATTCCTTTTGAGACAGAATTGGAGTAATGACCTCCTTGATCAAATCCATTGTAACACCAATACAAGTTGTTGATAAACGGACGAAGGGCAATACCAGCCACGTATTGTGGAAACCAGCCCGATTGAGCCAAATCAAACTGATCGTCGTTGAACGTTTGCGTTTCTCCATTTGGCGTCTGAAGCCATCGATCTGTATTTACTTGCGGTATGCCCATTATTACCATAACAAGGAAAGGTGTCATACTAATAAACAAGACAATCACAAGGACTTTCCCCACTATTTCGACGCCTCGGTAATTAACAATCGTCAACAACAATGTAATACCAGCCAGAATTCCATAGCGCAAAAGGCCGTTGATGTCGTCGTATAAATGAGGATAGAACTGATTAAGAACATACTGAAGGAACAGAACTGGCAGGGTTGCATTGTTAGCAACACCAGCAATCCAGCCTAGATAGCCCACAATCAACCCAGCCTTCGGACCGAAAGCTACCTCACACCATCTGACTCCTCCAGAGGCGCATGGATATAATAAACCCAATTCAGTAGTGATTAGCACCTCCGGTAACGCCCACAAGAAGGGCATCACTGCAAATCCGATGATAGCATATAGATTCCCGGCGGCCTTGATACTGGGCTCTACACCAATTGGACCACCGGACATGGTGAAGAAAATCAATACTGCTAGCATACATCCAGACAAGTTGTGCTCCATCTTATCAGAAGCGGGTGCATCTGCGCCTTTACTTGGTTCTCCTCGCTCCAGATCTCCACTAGAGTGCAAACCAGAGGTCGCTAATGTCGACCCATCGGTTAATACCGAACTCGTTATCGATCTGGAAGAGACGTGTTGTTTCTTAGTTGTACCCAGTGTATCATATCGTTCTTCGCCCACTTCGCCGTCCACCGACGAAGTGGGCGAGGATAACAGAGGTGAGCTCAACTCCGAGTTGTCCATTGCACACCCGCTGTATTATTGCCGCTGTGAACTCCTCTACTACTTATGTTGCTGTTAGTTATTTTATCATACCACGACACGCGTCGTCATGAGAGGGCTCCATCCGACATCCGACCTCCGACATAAAGAACGTTTCCCGCATTTTTCGAAAGCTTGATCGGATCATCCCTTGATTTTTCTCATTTCTCGAGATTGACACCATGATAGCCGCATCACTACTATGGTTTGCTTTAGCAAGCCTCTTCTTATCAACCCAATCAGCCGCTTTCACTTGCCCACAACGGTCTCGACCAATCACAACCCTGCATGCTGCAAAGAAACAAAAGAAGAGAGCGAGCGGTGGCGGTGGAGGCTTTGGCGGATTCTCCTCCATCTGTAACTCCAGCATCAGCAGATATACAATCACTTGAGAAACAATGGGACAACTTTGCATCCATCACAGATCTCGAGATTTTCCCGCCGGGAGATCCTGAAGATGAAGATTACAGACACTTCATTGTGGCTGACGTCTTTGTTCGAATAGGTCCTGAAGACTCAGATAGCAATCCTGGCACTGGGTGGTTTCGGACAGGCAAGCTAGTTGCTGCAGATGGCATTGATATAAACATCGCTTTTGCTCTTCAACGAGGATTAATACTGTGGACTGCTGCAGCTATGTGGCCACAACTTTCGTCGAAGGGACAAGCAGCCGCCAAACTAATGCAAGTTGGATTCATGCCACCGAGCATGAACATGGCGGATGAATCTGAACCTGCCTTGGATGAAGAAGAATCCGAGGAGGTACAAATACCACAACGTGTAGCTATCAAAGATGACGTATCATTGAAAAATATTGGTTTTAGACCCGATTTCAACCCCAAAGGCTTTACTTATAAAAGGAGAGAAAGATCTGCAATGAAAACGAAGAAGAGTGCACTAGACGAAATCATGGACGTTAATGACTAACGCAGACGTTTAACGCCGCCGGACTGTGGACAACATAATTAAAGGCTCAAATTATGCGACAACGTGACCTCCTCCAGTGCAATCACAGGGTCAAGTTCGTTTGCTCCGTTTCTCACATCATCATTGTAGCCAGCAGAATCCCATGCAGTAATGATAAATTCTCTCAACTCGCAGTTTCCAAATCGCTTTGTAATGCATCTCACTTCTTCAGACTCATTATCTTTGTATGACGGCCGTCTTCCATCAACCAAAACGACATTTGCGTGCCCATTCATGGTGTAGTTCAGCAGACCACCATGACCTACAAGTAACACGTTCTGTTCTGGTTGCTTTAGCACCCATAAAAGCCCTCTGAATCCTCTTTCGCTGCAATCCTCGCGTGATTCTAACTCGTCAGTCCAAGAATCATCCAGTTCAGGAATCGTGTTGAAGCACCAATGCGGAAACTTTTGGACCAAGTCGCATCTTTGTCGACGTTGAGCATTAAGGAGTTTGCCGTTGATTTCTCGAAAATTCTCAATTGCAATACGTCGTTTCTTTGAAGAATCCGAGCTTTCGGATGGAGGATGCACCAAATCAGCAGTCCGTAAAGCACGGGATAGCGGAGAACTGACAACCAACTCTATATCTCTCAAGGCATACTTTTCACGAGCTGATTGTGCTTGTTTCTCACCCAAATCAGTCAAAGCTGCATCAATATATTGAGATGAAATTTCGATAACAGTGCATCAGAGAACACGACAAAGGAAACGTTTATCTAAGGTCTGAGCAGTCTTACCTGCATCGTGTGCATCATCAAGTTCCATTAATCTCAAAAATTCATCGAACGAGCAGCCAGCTTCTCTTGCTGCTTCTGCCCTTGGGTTATGTTGCGCTTGACCATGTCTAATAATTAATACACGTTTTGGTGGAAGAAGAGGCTTAGGCATAGAATCATTTGTGGCATTTTCTACTGTGTTTTCAGAGTTTGCCGAAGAAATAATAGAAGCTTGTCTTTTTGATGAAGTTGTTGCTGTAATAACTTCTTCAGCTTGCCGCCGCAAAGCAGATGGTGGCAACGATGCAGTGCGCGAAGTAGACGCGTGATGATGAATTCTTTGAGCAGCAGCAGCTGCTGCTGCAGATATAGACGAAGACAAAGCCATAGCTAGTGGTTTTACCATCATGTTATTGCTCATGTTGTTGAATGATGTGCTAACTCGCTGGCGGCTTGTACCTACACAAATACTCGTATGTGCGTGACGTGTACTTACATGCGATGCCTTCTTCATCCCAACCAAGCCAAAGCCCCAAGAGATAAGTATAGGTACATAGGAGAGAGAGAGAAAGAGAGAGAGAGAGACAGTTGTTTGTACTAATGATATCATACATTTTCTTTTTAATACTAATTCAGTGAGGTCTGCTATCACTCCATGACCTATTAATGTATTGATTGAAAAACCAAAGCAGAGTTCTTACAACATCTCACGAATGTACCCATTCATTGCCTCACCCTGATCTCCGTACAACTTTCCATCTTTCAGATCCAACATTTTGCTCTGAAATTTACTCTTTCTTGAAGTTAATCGGAAAGGCCACAAAAACTTGGTCACCTTTCCAAATGTTCCGTCGTTTTCACCTTCCATTGCATCCAAACTCGCCGAGGATAGTACTTGTACTAAATCCTCCACACAGATAAGACCCGCATCGCCCAACTCCCGTTCAATCACGTTGTTATCTGCAAGTGGCACTCTCTTACCGTCAACACGGCAAAATCCTCTCCTTCGCACCAAATCTGAAATAGTCTCCGTGCTGGGCATGCCATACAACACATATGGTTCAACTAAATGGAGCATCTTCCTTGTGGCATCTGTGTAGGGTAGAAATACTCCCTCGTGCATACGACGTAGGCGCAGAGTTGACAAAGTCTTCTTGACTGGTTTGGGTGTTGTATGAATGGTAGGGCGGATGAGAACGGCAAATACTGTGGTAGCTCCAATTGAGTTGGCCTTGTAGGGAATTTTGTGAAGTTTTTGATCATTCTTCTCGTCAGCTTCTTCGTCATCATCGCTAGCAGTATCATCAGCTTTATCTTGCTGTTCCTTTTCCTGTTGTTTTTCAAGTTCCTTCTCGTCCACTTCCTCTTCCTTGACACTATCCCACACCTTGGTCTTCACAACACTCTTATCACTCGCTCTAGTTTGCATTCCCTTCTTACTAACTCGATTAAACCTAGTCCTTGCATTCTTCCTGTGTCTAGATTGAATGAGGATAGTCTCGGCTTTGACTACTTTAACCTTCTTTGATTTGTCCGAGATGCGTTTGCGTGAGACACGTGGGTTGGTGATGGCTTCGGCGGCGCGTTTGGCTTGGAGGGCGTCGAGATCGTGACGCTTCTTCAGCAGCGTTTCTGGTACGAGTTGTAGGTCGCTGTTTGGGTTCATGGTAGGCGGTAGATAGTTTGTCGTGAAAGTGGCGTGTTAGGGTAGGATGCAACTGTTCTTGGTTATCGCAATGCATGAAGTTGTGGATCAGATGATTGGCTTGGAGGGCGGCGTTTTTGATCAATTCCTACCTACGTAGAACCATCAGTCACGGGCTTTTTAGGAGTTACTTAGTAAGTAGGTAACATAAGATTTCAGTCACGAGTACTCTAAAAAAAACCAATGATGACAATGATACAACACAACTTGTGTCCGACATACAAGTAGCTGACCCAAGACCCTGAACAACAATAATAAAAGCAATAACCATGTCTACCGGTGCAGCTACTGGAGGGTCATCCCCATCAATATCCTTCTTCGGAAATACACCTCTCAGCACCAGCCGCGCCATCGCCGCCTCTAACTTCTTGGCCGGAGATGAAACAATTTCCATTATTCCATCCTTCACCTACCCCGAAACCATCGGCCTAATCTCCGGTCAAGTGGGTCCCTTCCGCGCAGGCATGGATACCGAAGTCCCCCTCTGGATGGCCACAATGCTCCGTCGGCGCAAGTTGGCCAAAATCATCCCACCGTCCTGGATGGATGTGTCGGTTCTCAAGGAGGTACTACGGTTCGAACGCGATCCCAAAGAGGCCAGCTTCAGTCCGGACATACCCTTTCGTCATGCCGAAATTTCTCAGGCGATACTGTCGGCATGTCGTGCGGGAAGTGGGACCGGTGGATCTGGTGCCATGGGCAATGGGGGAGAGTCGGAAGTACCTAATGCCGATCAGGTCAAATTGCTGTTGGAGGATATACAACGTGTGCGGATGGATAAGATTCGAAGAAATGTTCATACGTTGAGTGCGCAAACGTTAAAAACGAAGGGCAAATATGAGAATGTTATTGATGTTACAAATATTGGATCTTTGGAGATGCATCAGATCAAACCGTTCATTACGGATGCGTTTAAGAATCAGAGGGAGTTGTCGGGGAAGGGATCATCGTATTCTACCCCGTTGGAAGAAGGAGAGGGTGGGACTAGTAGTAAAGGACGTGCTGCCGTGGCGAGTGGAAGCGCCAGGAGGGGGAAACTTCGCACATCTAGATTGGCTCGAAATAATAATGAGAGTGAAAGTAACGAGATGGATGATGATGAAGAATTGGAGATTCCACGACCATTGGAGGAGGATGTTGTTGAGGAACAGCAGCGTCAAGAGCGAAACAAGCAAGAAGAATTCGATGAGGATGAGGAAGCCGATTTGGATGAGGGTATCGATGCAAATGCTGGGCAGTCTAGGCTAAGGCGTCATCGGTAGTTACTATGATGTAGTCACTCTTCACTACTGCTTCTTCTTCATTGTCGACGAATTACATCACTGCATTACTTTGGATGCATGTTTTTCTAATGCGCATATTCTATATATTATTACAGATACAGGACTTGTACATTGCTCAGTATGTCATTTTTCATCTTTGTGCGGCCTTTTTTTAGCACCTCCATCTGTCATTGTCCGATCATGCTTTGATCCACTTCGCTGTTTTGTATTAGCGGCAGCATTGTCAGGTCTGTCAAAATCGATAATATCCTTCGCATTCGTGCGTCCATCACACCGAAGAACCAAGTCTTTATTTTCAACTCGCGTCCTATGTACTTCACGTACGTACTGAGATCTCCCTATCAGTTCAGCTCCCAATTGTATCTTGTACTCCATTTCCATACCAAGATCCCAGTGTAAAAACCCACATTGCAATAAGAGTTTACCAAGGGCAGCAAGCTGCACAGATCCAGCTGCATCTTCTCTAGTAAATCCAGTTAAACTAGTGTAGATACCCCCAACTGAGTACCCAAGTTCTCCACCGGCAAGTTCACCAGTTGCTGCATTCCAAATTTCTACAGAGTAAAATCGCAGTGGGACAGTGTCACTCGGCTGAAATGAGCCATTTTCTACAAGTTGCGCCTCAAACTCCCCATGATCAATTGTTTCTTTTTGCATTGCGCGGAAGGCATTGACGATTGGAGGGAAAAGCCAATTTATTCCATGTTGTTTGTGACATCCTTTGACTACCTCGTCGAATGCTTCATTGAGACTAAGCAGAAATCGTTTTGATTTCTTGCGTGTTGATTTAGAAATGTGTAGATTGGAGTGTGGTCTTAATTGTAACACGCAGCGTTCTAGATGAAGTTTTGGCAACAAGAATCGGCTGCTACCCGCAATGGGAAGGAACCCTTCCACCATCAGTTGAGCAACCAGTCTCGGGTCGAACGATTTTGCGATGTAGAAATCATCATGGTAATGGCTGACGTAAACGCGAAGATATCGGGGAAGGAAAGCCATTGCATCGTCCACTTCAGCATTGTAAACCTCGCCACCATTTTGGATGGCCGACGGCAACCCATTGCTCATTGTCTTTCCTACACGTTGAATCAAAAGGCCTAGAGCAGACGATGACGCCATTGAGGAACCTAATATTGGTGAACTATCAGAGGAAGTCTCTTTGTCTATGGCTGCGCCGTGTGCTTGTCTCTGTATAGAGAGAACAGCCTCATCAATATTCCCATATTGGTCAGATCGGCGGAGTGCAGTGGCGTGGAAAAAAATAGGAACGAAATAGCGATAAGGTGCGGCTTGCTTCTTATTATCTTATCTATCAGCTCAAGGTATAAGTATGGGTACTTATGAGTAAAACGTAACTACAGGTGCGACTCATATCTTCTTCGGCTGGATCTGTTGATTCGATCTGTTGATTCCAGATTCCTCATGTTGGACTCTCAGAGAGAGCATGGATTCCCTCTGAAGCTCGCCCCCCAGCCACAAGCTTTCATCTCATTCTTTTAACCCCATCAAAGCGAGCAAACAGTAATAATCCTTCTATGAGTACTATCGATAGTCGATAGATCGATCCCGTGCCGCTGACTCTGTCGGTAGGTGCTGCCCCCTGGTGCTGCACTGCCTTCTAGCCACGACTTCAGCATATGGTAATGAAGAATTGGCGGATTGACGGATTCAGCCAGTCCTGTAAAGAGAATGGAGAAAAATGTCACCAGCGGGCAATACTGGAAGTTACTGTACTTTTTTGTGCATGAGGATGAGGTAAGTAGTAATGAGATGCACGCAGAACAAGATATTATATCTATACGTGGGCGCAATGACGTCATACATCTCATTAATTCTTACTATCAAGTGAAGAGATACATAACATCCCTTTTGTTCTACCCGAGCGCCCTTCTCAATCATTTGGCTTTGTGCAACTGACGAGAGATCATGCTTTCTAACCTACGGTGACTATCTTCATTGCTTATTCGACAGAAGCAGAAGTGCTGACGAGAAGTAAGCATGCCCCTAGAGTACAGATACAGTTGCTTCGCTCAAATAAGGTTAGTACGGTTTATGATGAAGTAAAGCAAGACATTTTCTCACCAATGAAGTGGGTGCAATGACGTCGATTTATCTTATACTCTAATACTATCAAGTGAAGAGATACATACAACACTCTACCTGAGCACCCTTTTAAAGATCATTGGGTTTGCACATCTGACGAGAGATCGTGCATTCTAATCATGTATGTTTTGACTGTCCTCATTACTTATCAGGCAGCACGATGGATGAGAAGTAAGCAGGCAGCTAGGTATCAGGTGCCTGGCTCATCACTACAATAATGGTCAGGACATTATCTGGCGCAAGCGACAACGCGTACTTGTCATTTTAAAGTAAGTTACAATAACATTACTCTCAAACAGCTTTTCCCCAAGCACCTACTGGCTTGGGCTGCTGCTTTGGGGCGACCTTTGCTCCAGGAGGAGGAGGGAAATCTCCTAAAGACGGCCAAGCACTTTGTCCAGGAGCGATTGGAGGAGGCGGTACTATCTTTGTATTCGTATTCGTAGACAATTTCTGATGACGAGGCGAAACAACGTGGGTCCTCCAGTCCGTTGAAGGTTTCGTAGGGCTGGCTGGATGCCCTCCGTTGCGATTCATCATTGTGACTGGTGCTCTTGCTGCTTGTTGCGTTACACTGACTGTTTTATGGCTTTGATTTGGCTCGCCCTTCACAGCCAGAGAGGCCCATGTACCCGGCTTAGGTGTGTAAACAGGAGCAGGAGTGATCGAAGAACTTTGAACAGAAGCAGTTACTAATGGCAATGCTTGTGACTTGGGTACTTGCCATGATTTTGCAGAAGGATTGAGCGATTTGGGAGCAGTGGAGTTGGCAAGTTTTGGAGAAATAGTGAAGTCTTGCCTCGCCTGAGGTGGTTTTGGTTCGGCAGCTGTTGTGGTTTTCGTATTATCTAGAGGCTGGATCTGGATATCTTCCTTTCTTACGATTGAAGCAGACTTGAGTGTATCTGATGTATCGGGAGAGGAAGGCTTTTTTGTCAAACTTGCTTCTACGACCTTTTCATTAGAATTTTCTGCCCCAGTTTGACTTGCAGTTTCGCTCTTTTCATTTTCTTCATTTGTTGTTTCTAGTGGGATTGTTTGATTTTTCTTCTTTTTCTTTCGTGGAGGTCGTTTCTTCTTTGCTGGTTCTGGTTCTGGTGGAGGTACTTCCTTCATGTCGTCGTCGAACACACTGGATGCACATTCTGAAAGGGACTGACCATCATCATCGACATTGTTCCAGTAGTGTTCTTCTTCTGATTTGTTTCGTTCGGGTATAGGAAACTTGGGCCCAATGAAGGAGAACCCTCGAAAGTTCTCTGATTCGCAATGTCTCGGAAGAAAGTCAAGCTTGCTCATTTCTTTCACACTTCGAGGTAGAGTCATATTCACAAATCTGATACAGGTACAGCATAATGAGTGTAGAACCGAAGGGAACACAAGAAACATAAACCATACAAATTACTCACTCATCGTGGAAATGTCTCAAATCTTCATCATTGTCAACGCTAAAATCTTCGGGTGGATCAATTTCTTTTAGTTCCAACTTTCCCCAATCAAGTCCAGCGAAAAATGTCTGCTGCTTCAGAGCTCCTACACCTCCCACTTCTAAGAAAGTTCCTTTGGATGAACCCAAGCGTTTGTTGACGTCTCTATTCAGCAATCCCTTCAATAGCTTACAGGCGCATGCCGACACGCAATCCGGCATACGAACTCTTTCACTCATAATTTTCCGGAATAAGTCTTTGGATCCCTTCTTAGATTCAAATGGTGGCTGTCCTGACATCATTTCATAGGCAATGCATCCAAGAGACCAATAATCGGCACCTTTTCCATACCATTTGCGAGCCACCATTTCCGGAGCCATGTACTCCATTGTACCACAAAGTGTTCTAGCCCAATCATCTTCATTGTCCCCATTACCAGTGAAATCCTTTGCCAACCCAAAGTCGGTTAGACACAAATGCCCATCAGTCCCAAGCAATATGTTCTCTGGTTTCAAATCGCGGTGAAGCACATTTACACTATGCAAATGCTCCAGTGCCAAAATTATCTCCGCAAGATAGAAGGCAGCAGTTCTTTCTCTGAAGTGGCCCTCTTTGCCAAGTTTGAGGAACAACTCACCCCCAGCGCAAAAGTCCATGATAATGAATAGTTTCTCTTTGGTCTGAAAGGATGCATGCATTGTAACAATAAAAGGATGGTTTGAAATTTTGCTCAAGATGTTGCGTTCCGCCAATATATTCTCAACGTAAGAAGTCTTCCTTTTGATGAGTCTTTTGGAAATGATCTTCATTGCATACACCGTGGAAGAACGGCGGTTTCTGACTTGAAGAACTTTGCCAAAAGCACCCATGCCAATGACTTTGAGAAGTTCAAAGTCTTTAGGTGCTAGAAAGTGTCGCTTCCTGTCGGCTGTGTTGGATTGTTCACTATCATTTTCAGATGGCTCATTCTCCTTTTGAGACGAGTCTACGCGACTGTTCAACCCATCATCATTTGTAATAGACAGAGATCGTTGAAATTCCTTTGTCACCTCCTTCATTTCCTTGATGTTGTTTATTTCTCTCCTTTCGTTATCATCAATGCTGTCAGCATTAGCAGTAGGTGACACCACTTCCTGACTACTGCTGTCCATGGTGACTGATGCCATGTTGGTGGTCTTCCTGAAAGACATTGCAAACTCTACCACCACAACAACGTTCCGCCTATCTATCAATTGATAAATAATACTCCTACAATGCAACAACAACTCCGACTACGCAACAGCTGGGAGAGTACACTTTCGTTGTGCGTACTTTTATGAGACGGATCAGGCGCTGATGGACGACCGTGTCCGTGTGGAACCGGAACTTGAATAGACTGATATGAATCCAGGAGAATCTTGAAGTTGAACGAAGGAGAAAGGAGAAGTCGCCGAGCCCTGACCGCGACCGGACTTACTCTTGTGTCCTCTTCGTTCTGATCTCTGTCAGCTGTCAGCTTGCTGGGAATAGGTAGGTATGTATATGTGGAGAGATAGGTGAGACAACAACGCAATAAGAGGTGTCCCAAGCACAGGTGCATTACTTCAGCTAGGCTCTCCACTAATGAAAATTACGTTATGTAGATGTGGGATTATGTGGAAATGCTGATGAGAATTAAGATTGGTTGGGTTTACTTTTTACTTGGATTGCTAGTTACTTTGCATCAATACAGGCTTGCCTATAATATGTAGCTTGTCTCAAAAGAAGTCTGGCTCTTTTCTTGCACATATGCTAAGATGGAGGCACAAATAAGGTTAAGAACTATGAAGACATAAGAGTTATCGAGAACAATAATCACTTACTGCTTGCCAGTCACTCTCCCGAGGAAACCAAGATCAAATACCGCAAGGTTATCATCCAAGAAGTTGACTCGTACTAAAACAACTCCAGAAAATAGAGACTTCCACTGTTTTTCAAGAATGGATTGTGCAATGCTTTCCGGTGCTGCTGCCTTCTTAAGATCTTGAAAGAGCCCTTGTCCCCCTTGCACTTGTAGCTTTTTTTGGCTTTTTTCGACTTGTACATTGCTGACTTTGATTAACAAACTATTTGACACTGTGATGAACGGCGGAATGAGATTTGCAATTGAAGATGCATAAGATATGAATTATTGTACGATGCACAAGATATGCTCAAAGAAGAAGAAGAAGAAGAAGATCACATTACACACCTACACCAAAGCTGCCTTCAATCGTTAAGTGATGCGGTGTTTGATTATGGTATTTGATATTGCCTATCGTCGGAAAGAGATCCGGTGAGTTTTGGGTTTTACAGTGATCAATCAATTTAACAAAAGACACAATGATGCCTGCTCACATTTGATCTCTCCATTATTCCCCAGTTCGACATCAGCTTCACTAACGTCTCCAATTAGAGATCCAAATCCAAATGATGTTGACAGATCTTGCACATATACTATTCGCCAGCGGCCTGGGGCTACATCTTCGAACGTTTCAACCATCAAACGGCGAAGTAGGTCAGGAGAACTTTCTCCAACAAGATCACTCAAGAATATGGAACTAGCTCTGTTTGTTTTGTTTATTTCATATTGTTTTTCTAGCGTGCCCAAGAAATCTAGCTTGGTTTGTTTGAGCGGATGAATAGTCCCTCCCCATTTTGCAATCGCCAGGATTTGTGTTTGTGATCTTAATCCTTGAGCTTGAGGTACCCGTTGAACTGGTTGCAACAACGCTGTAACCGCGGCGAAACGAAAGGTAAGAAGAAGAAGGGAGGCAAGTCGTCCTATCAGCAACATACTTTGATGCATTTAAATAAGTACTGCTCCTATGCCTATATCAAGATGGAATGTGCCGGTGTTGCAATGCAATCTTATGTTCACTGACACCGCGCGGATCTGAGATTTATTTTCTTTCTCTTGTTTTCCTGCGGAAAACCGGCGTCGCGCCTTGGTCCTCCTATGGTCTGTCACGCAAGGAAAAGGGATACTAGAAGTACAGTGATGCAGACTACA